>JALPQI010006087.1:0-59872 GCA_025490895.1 Thaumatotibia leucotreta
TATCTTAACGTGTCTTCTTTTTGAAAAACACTATTGCAAAATAAGATTTATGTCAAATAAACATAGATACATTTCCTCGCCAGTCTGCCTGCGACCACGGGTGTAACGTCATGCCCGAAACGTCAGGATATAGTTAAACGTAAGAATTGTAAATCATTTATTAATGGTTTATAATTCTTACATTATTTCACTTTAATCAATTTCAATCTATTTTTAGAAAGATGTTTTCAATTTTTCTTTAACAAGACTCATCAAGATTGTTTACATTATTGCTAATGCTAAAAACCAAGCATTATGACGTATAACTGTAAAATTAGTACGTAATCGAGAGGTGCGGCTGTTATCTTATCAGATAAGGCCCAAAGTTTCCCAAGAACAACCCCTTTTCATCATGACAATGATTGAGCACTTATTCGCGATGGATTTAATATACTTCTGGTTCCTTTAGACGGGCTATATAAAGGTGTATTTAGACCAAACGAGCTTTCGCTCATTCTATCCCCCACTCTAGGAAAACAACGAATTTCAACGAATCATGTTTTGTGTAACGAACGAATTGCAAACAACTGGAACTAGGAAAATGTTTACAGATAATCGGACTGGATTATTATTGATTAATAAGAAACAAACCCTTTTCCTTATTTTAATGAAGCATCGCATCGAATAAATGTTAGTAACACCAAGTAAAATATATCTTTATTTATGAACTTGAGCATACAGAACGCTGTTAGTTAGCGTGTGGTCAAAGAAATATTCTATTCTTCGTCTCGAACAGTAAAAACAAAGTTTACCATGATGTGTTAATTAACAACGTAAGTAACGACAACATTTATGTAAATAACGCCCCAAAATCTGGAGATTCAAGAATTTATGTGTTCTCCTGTTTCACAACAAACATATCATGCTTATCTATTTTATCGCATGCGTTTTTTGACGAGAAGGCGGTATCAGATTGACCGACAATCATTGCTATCAATAAAGATCGCTATAACTTTTCTGTGTGCGTTGCTTACTCGCTACACGTGCGCCAATGGACTATTCAATTCGGACAAATAAACGAGCCCGTCACGTGACTAGAATACGATTTAATAGACACGTAATTCGTGTAACAAACAGTTCCACAGATAATTGACGACGATGAATGAAACCAAGGTTTTGTTATCAAAGTAAATACACACGACCTTGAGCACGATAAAGCAAGAGCACTGACCTGCGTGACCATGTCCCAGTAGAAGCCGTCAAGCATGGATTTTCCATGCTGGTGTTGTCTGCAGAGCGCGGGCCAGAGGGACGCGCGGACCGGACTATTGATAGGCCAGGAGTTTTCTCTGATGACCAGCTTGAGCTCTCTCTTTCTGGACTGTTGGAGGAGAGGTTGGACCTCTTCGAAGGATTTGAGCGGCGCTTTTTTCCCTGCGAATAAGGGGGTGGGTAAGCACTGTGTCCAGGGATTGGTGGATGCGAGCGACTCGGCGCTCGGGGCGCGGAAGGCGGCGGGCTCTATGTACATGGCGCGAGGGACATGTTCTCGATGCGCGCGCGCGGCGGCCACTGGCAGCCTCCGCGGAAAATGCGATAGCGCCCTGTCACACTTCGATTGTTTATCTAACCGTTTAACGGCGCGAGAGGCCAGCTTTATTTATTATTTAATTTTTGTAGTGCGATATATTTTTTAAATATTTACAGGTTTTTTTATATTAGCTAATTCAGAATGTGTCAGACGTCTATAAAATGACGTAGGTAATTAAAAAAACCTGAGTAAATATTAATAAAAAAATTATGATTAAGACTGACTACTCAGTCTACTAAAAGCCTCCAGATTTAGGTACTATAATGATATAGGTACATGTTATTACGTAATCATGTCAATTATTATGTAATTAAGTCTGGTATTATTAAAAAACAAACACATTTAGGGTGACATATGTATGTGATGATTCTTGTATGGTAATACCATATGAAAGTCGGCACAGGTTGCAGTTACAGGAATGAATAGAAATTTATTTTCAGAGTTTTAAGAGGTAAAAGAAGCCGAGGGATATACGTAATTAATTTCCAAAAAAAACGTAAAATAAGGGACACCTGACTAGGTACCTATATTTTCAGTTTCCTAGATAATTTACCAACTTAAACATACGAACATTTTCCACCGAGAAGTATCAATTGTATGACTACGTAAATAAATAAACTAACCCGTACATGGCACGCACGCCATATCCGCACGCCATGACGTCACGCAAACGCCACGTACCAAGTGCATGTAATAATAGCCCGTGCTTTACGCCGCAAAAACGCAGCGTTGGCCGCCCGCCAGTACATACAGCACCATTAAGTAGAACACGGTAAACAGAAGATATTCGAAGGTCGATCAATCGGTAGGAAATTCCCGAAATGTAACAGTCTCCAAGCAAGAACATTTTGTAATATTTTGTTTACCATTGTAAGTAGTTAAAACCGCTGTCACATTTTTACGTTTAACAAATATGTAACATGGCGGCAAGCGGCAATATAGTTGTCTTTATTTCTGCGGGCAATATTTTTTTTCTTGTGATAATTCCCGTCGCCATTTTCATCAATTAATAATGTTTTTCCGATTGATCTGTATTTTTCTGTACTTGTGAACTTTTATTATACGTGTGAATCATATCATATACCTATTATTCATCCATTAGAGTCTCAAGACTGAAAGTGTGCTTTCATTACAGGAGATGCGAAACGTCGGGATGTCATCAATGAACTAGTGTTCGGGCGCTATGAAATTAATCCTGAGAGCTGTCAGTTCATTACATCATCACTCATCACTCTCATCAGTCAACAATGTCACTTTTTGACACAAATGTATTGAAATGACAGGTGTCAAGATTGACAGCAACTTCCTACCAGCCGATAACTATAATATACGCGATATAATCCGTTTTTATTTCATGAATAACTATAGCAAAGACAATATTAGTCTAACCTAAAGACTTCTTACCCCCTTATTCATAAACGTTTGTTAACTTTACAAGCCGCTAATAATTGTTTGTCCATTTTGCTCTTGTGGACACACTGTTAAGACCGAAATGGACAAACAATTATTAGCGGCTTGTTAAGTTAACAAACGATTATGAATAAGGGGGTTAAAATATTCTACACGCTATGCCACACTGGGTGCGTGTGCAGCACGTGCGCGTGTGCGTGGCGTGCACGTTGTAGCGAACACGCATCTGGTGTGGCTTGGCCTTAACCTCGTAAGGCCCAACATCCTATTTTCAGGACAACAAAATTTTCTCATAACGGCCCATGACGTCATATTTTTCAAAAAATATGAATTTTATTTTGTAGGTCCCAAAATTAAAAATATATTATTTCACTTGTCCTAAAAATAGAATGGGCCTTACGAGGTTAAAGCAAACACTTATTTTTCTTCTTACCGCGTAAGCCCATCTTTATCACGCACGTTATTTAATTGGTCACACAGTGGACTTCAAAGGAATTCAACGTTTAAAGCGTTACATTCAATGTGTTACTTAAATTAGGCATGGGCCGACAAACGTAGCGCAGACTTCTTTGGCAGAATATTAACGTTAATTAACTTCTTTTTTAAACTTATTGTGAACAAAAAAATATTTTTAGAAATTATTAATAAAGCTAAAAGCACAATGTCCGTTACAATGAAGGATTCTTGTTAGTATACATTTAATGTAACCATTTTGACTAACTTAACTTTGTATATTTGTGTGTATTTGAGGATGTACTGTATTGGGCCGTTATAAAGTCAAACCTAACAGCTGTCATTTCAACATTAAATTTACCTGTCAACAATGTCGATTTTTAACACAAATGACAGGAGTCATGATTGACTTCATAGCGACCGAGCACTTTAATGATTTATACATATGTATGTATTAATGAATAAGAATTTATATATTAACACATTTTAGTAGAAAACATGGATATCACAAAACTATAAACATAAATCACTACGTCTTGCAAGAGTTTACCGTTTCTCGAGAGGAGTAAACAGGAAAAAACGAAACTAAGCCATACATATTTATGTAGTGGCAATAAAAAGTAAGTTATACCGCGCATTGTGAGGGTTAAGTTAAACATTAGCCGGTGATAAAGCGAGGTTATCTGCAACCGCAGTCTCGGCCGAGTCGCCGTCGCTATCGACCGTATAAAAATGTAGTTATCTCGAAAATTACTGGTTCAGTTTTGGAGAAATTCTTTTCGTAGATAAGAAAAGGTGCGGAATACGTCTCGGTTTGTATCGTACCATTATTAGTGAGTGTTATTTCCTATAGGTATATTTTTGCAAATTATAGTTTTATTTGGATTTACAACATATTTTATATGTCGTTTATTAGACTGCAATCAAATTAATTACCTGTATCATAGAGCTGGGACATTCTATTTATATTCGTGACTTTAGGATGTTTAAAATCGTTTAATTAACATCAAAAAAGGAGAAGGTTCTCAAATCGACTGATTTTTGTTTTTTTTATATGTATGTTTACTCGATATTTTTGACATACGTAAACCGATTTTTTTTTATTCGAACGTGTATAAGCTTGAAATGGTCCCGTTGGCACCAAGTTGAGGTCTGATGATGTGATCTTGGAGAAATCGGGTTTATATTTTTTATTGGATGATTATAACATTTATAAATAACAAGTGATGCTCTATTCATCTTAAATAGGTAATATTGTATCAGTCAAAATAATAATAAATAAATAAATATCTTGGGACATCTTACACAAATCGACCTAGTCCCACGGTAAGCTCAATTAAGGCTTGTGATGTGGGTATCAGGCGACGATATATATAATAGATAGATACATATAGATACTTAAATAAAATAAAGTTCCAATTACAATTATTATTAACCCTTAATTTGGCAAATTTCAAAAAAAATCGTGCGTTCTAGCCTCCTCGCCATTGTATAGAGCAGAAAATTCAGTCTTAAAAAAAATACAAAAAGTGGTCGAAGACCATGTTCATCGTGACGAACATAGCCAAATTAAGGGTTAATCATGTTATCTATTAGCTGTGTGCTATGTTCAACGAAATAACCTAACCAAGACACAAAGGTGTTAAATAACTTTAAAACAAATTTACATGAACTGGCAACGTTCGAGTACATAACTAATTATGTATGCATAATCGTTGCTCATTTGCATGTACCTTATGGTGTATGTAAGTATACTCACATAAAACATGCAGCTACTTTTAGTGACTATTGCAAAGTCAAGGCAACAACAAATTGGAACATAGCTTGGAAGTTCATAAGTTTCATAATCATAACTAATCAATCATTTACTCGTACAGGCGGCTTATGAATCTTATGATGGTCTCAGGGCTCGGATACTGGTTTTTACTCCATACAAAAGAACGGTTCGAATTTCGTTCTTTTTGTTGTTCAGTAGATCAATTCTTTGTTAATGGAGTAATTTAAAAATACGACGTTGGTAATTTCATAACATTTTGAATACTACATAAAGAATATAAAACATTTTAAATATTGGGCTATTTCGAGGTTATCCGGCTCGCTCGCACCAAAACGCGAGTACGAGCGGGATGGATATATAAAGGCTGAGCAACACCGGATGTCTGTGCGGCACTTGCGTAGCGTGCACGTGCGCGTGACGTGCATGCGGTGTGCCATCTACTATGACTTTTCATTAGCTACAACGTGCACGCCACGCACATGCGCACGTGCACGAGCTGCCCGTATTTGGTGGCCCGACTGCGTTTACAGCACGATAATAACAGCAGTGTTATTCACTAAGGAAACCGCCTTGCTCTCAGCGCTGTGTCAGCGCTGCGGCAGCGTCGTGCCTAAAAATGGTATTCACTAATGCACTTTAAACGACACTAGTGCTCGGCGACGAATGCGGCGTGAGCTGGAACTACACTGCGTCGAGAGTTTGACGTTTAATGTACGAACTTCGTATTCTCTAACGAAAAACAGCGACGAACTCAACCACAACCTCGCTTACAGCCTCGATTCCTAATGTCAAATCGAACAGCTAGGATTTTAGACAAGGCTGTCTCGACGTAGAGCTCGTTGACGAACGCAGCCGCGAATGTGTGAATAAGAGAATAGCATAGCTGCATGCACACGCATTTGGTGGCTGACTGCGTTTACCGCGCGTTAATTACGTAGCGGCAGCTCATAGTAGGGCTAGCGGTTTCACTCAGCAGTGTTATTTATTCACTAAGGAAACCTCCTTGCTATCAGCGCTGTGTCAGCGCTGCGGCAGCGTCGAGCCTAAAAATGGTTTTCACTAATGCACTTTTACCAACACTAGCGTAGCGCTCGGCGACAAATGCGGCTTGAGCTGGAACTACACTGCGTCGAGAGTTACCGTCTAGTTCGACGACGAGCTGTTCTACGTTAGTGAATACCGTTTTTCGCAGCGCTGCGCTCGACGTCGAAGTGAAGGCTGTCTCGTCGTCGAGTTCGTTGACGAACGCAGCGTCGAATGTGTGAATAAGAGAATAGCATAGCTGACGATCACACGAATGGTTCACGGTGTCGTAACTAAACGGCAATACCGCAAACAGTAAAACTAAGTACTAAGTTGTTATCACGAGCCACAACAAAGGCAATTCTAAGCAGCCTATGCAAACCTTATTGTCCTAGGTCGCGCTATAAACTTTGTAATAATCACGTACTTTGACTCCCTTCGCTGACATACTGCTTGAACATAAACAGCATGTTTACATAACTAGAAGCCTTATCGGTACAGTACGTGCAATTATTAACAATTTAGTCCTAGGTTCATTACTTGAAATCCCGATAAGGGCATCCGTTTGGGTTGTTGCTGGATGCTTGCATGCCAGTCTGTGGGGCAGGGCAGTTGAATTAATAACAAAGTCCACCGTTGGACATAGGCCTCTCCTATTTATTACCTATGAGTATGGACGTATTATGAGGTAAATGCGAATAGTCGCCACGCTGGGCAAACGGGTTGCCAACTGCAGTCGTCCAACATGTATGTATGTATGTATGTAAATTCTTTATTGTACACAAAACATAGGTAAAAAATACACAGAACAATTAGAAACAGGTACAAAGGCGAACTTATCCCTGAAAGGGATCTCTTCCAGTTAACCTTTGAGCAAAAGAGTGAACTATAATATGAAACAAGAGATAGACAAACAATCATGTGTACAGTCAATATGATGTTGCTGCTGCCCATCATACATTTTCACTAATAGTGCAGTCATTGAAGCGAAAAATACGGTATTACCTCCGATTTTTTTTACTGTGAACCGATTTGCATGAAATTTTGGAAAACCCCTTAATGGAAGAAATTACATTAAGCCATTTTATCGCTAGAAAACATGTCTAATAGTAAGTGGTGTAATCGTAAAGTAATTTCTAACATAATTACCTCATATTAAAATCATTTTTAATCCCTTGAAAATCTTACAATCCTTGCAAACAAACCCCTAAATTGAAAAAATCACAAAAATACTTTGGTATGACATAAAAAGATTTAAGTATAGAGAAAATAATATTTTATATTCTCTATAATAATTATCACATTTTTAACCCCCTTTCAACCCTTGAAAACTACCCCTTGACAAAAAATGAGTTTTTTTTTTTTATAAAATTAAAAGGATTTAAATATTATTCCACACTCTTATACCCCAAGAATAATACCCCAACCCCTACACGTTAAGGAATGTCAATCTTCCATCATCGCTCACCAACATGAGATTATGACCACCTAAACGCAAATACTCGAATACCTTCAAAAAGAATCATCCCCCAACTCCTAATCGTTAAGGAGTTGTTCCTTCCTTCATCAGCTAACCAACATGAAACGATAACTACTACGCGCAAAAACTTGAATAGATCTCGAAAATGTATGAAATTTGTTAATTCAAAGAATTATCCTCCAACTTCTAATCATTAAGGAGTTAGAGATACCTTCCATCATCAGCTCACCAACACGAGACTATGACCACCTAAAGGCAAATACTCGACTAGCTTCCAAAATACATGAAACATGTTATATTTAAAGAAATATCTCCCAACTCCTAATCGCTAAGGAGTTGTAGCTTTCATCATCAGCTCACCAACATGAAACGATGACCACCTAAAGGCAAATACACAAATAGCTTCGAAAATACATGACATATGTTATATTTAAAGAATTATCCCCCAACACCTAATCGGTAAGGAGTTGTACCTTCCATCATCAGATCACCGACTTAAGACGTTCATGACTAGACGTAAATACTTGATTAGTCTTCGAAAATAAATGAAAAATGTCATGTGTGCCTACAACATTTGAAGAGTTCCCTCGATTTCTTCAGGATCTCATCATCAGATCTGGACCCGATGACAATGGGACCAACTACAAGGTATATACACTTAAAAAAAAAAAAATTTTCTAAATCGGTCCACGCGTCTTAGAGTAATCAGGGAACATACATAAAAAAAAACAAAAGATTTCGTGGAATTGTAAACCTCCTCCTTTTTTGAAGTTGGTTAAAAACCATTGTAAAGGTAATTAAGAGAGCTACAACATCCTTCATTGCAATATATAGTAAAAAACCGTTTTCGAAAACGGTGAAGGGTTAAAGGGCTTAAGAGAGGCTGTGATTGCGCTACCACGCGCTCTTTAAACAATCACAACTCCGTCAATTTATGTTTGACCGAAAAAACAAAAACAACAAATTGTTTGTCAGAAAAATATGAAAATTTTTCTGTCATACACTTTTATGCGTATCTGTCGTCATTTTTGAGATATTATGAAAAGAAAGTGGGATGTTTAAAAATTTTAAATTTAGTTTTTTTTTTTAATCGTGACTTTTTTGAAAACTGTGTGTTTTGAAGCAGCCAAACTGATACTATCTATCAAGCTCTTCATAGTGAAGTGAATTCTAGGCGGAATACGATTAATTTTAATTTTGGTGGAAATGGCACTTATGAAACCCATTCATTTAAAAGAAAAAACATTAGATGCTCCCCTTATTTGCAATACAGCTCACTTATTTTACGTGCAAAAGACTGTTAATAGTACTCATTTTAAAGCTAATTTCAAGCACTATAAAACCCTTTTGTATTAGAATGCATAAAATGCATCTGCTCGCCGCCAGATGGCATTGACCACATTGATTAAATTTCAGACAAAATAAAAAACGGTTTTGATCTTTAATATCTAGCTTAATATTGCACTTAGAATAGTTTATAAAAAACCAAATTGTTCATTGTTTTACTTGCTACAATTTTGTTTCTGAAAAATTTTCGATATAACGTATATTTTTGAAGATATTTGCAAAAAACCGATGAAAAACGGGGAAAAATTGCGAATTTTCAATTGCCAATAACTTGAAAACTATTGGATTTTTTGAAAAACTTTATGGATGATTTTTTGCTTAAAATTAGGCCTTCTATCGATATTCGAGCTTATTTAGCAAAAAAAGAAATTCACCCCTGAGAAGGGGTGACAACCACCCCCAGGGTGGTTGCGGAGTTCAAATCATTTTCACTTTTGAAGTTAAGGGTAAGATGAACCTAATTCCAAAATTGTATGCAATTCGGTTCACAGTAAAAAAAATCGGACCAATAATGCTTGAATGACTGCACTATAAATGAATGGTCATTGACACTTAATCCCTTGACTTTCTTAGGGTAATTTCTAAAGGAAAATACACCAAAATCACAGATCTCAGGCGCAACATGATGATCATGATGTCCTCACGATACGATTTAAAGTAAATAAGTCAGTTTGATACTTGATTTACATTCCTCTATGACCTCTATTGCCCAGGTAATAAGACCGCTAGAACTAAAGCAAAAGCCCTACGAGCGTAAGCATCGACATCTATCGAGAATTATAAGTAACACAATTAAATCTAGTATGATCGCAAGTCGATACACTGCAAGGTTGGCGTAGTGGCGGGTAGATGTCACTAGAGGTACATTTACGATTGTGCGTTGTTGGTAAAGTTACATGCATTGAATGGTATGATTTGTAATTATTCGTGATTATGCATAATATGATGAAATTGATGAAGGGTTATCCTATATGAAATGTAGCACCGATTTAGTAGCGATGATTTTGTTAAGTAGAAAAGTTCTTTAGGGCTTGTCCATTAATCACGTCGTACGATTTTGGCCTATTTTGACCCCTCCCCCATGATGATATTTGGTGATATTTTTTGGATCCCTAATCCCCGGACCCTAACCAATATGACGTGTCATTTATTGCCAACGTTTTTTTGAATAACGCTTGTTCCGGGTTTGACATCTGGTTATATTTAAAAAGTGATGTTAAAGAAAAGTATATGTAGGTAATTTTTCTACTATAATGCTGTTCAGTAGAGAGTAACAAAAAATTACACGTGATTTGTCTGATGACTCCACCTATAGATACAGTATTACTAGTATTCTCTGATCTGTGACAGTATTAAGTGGTTAATGGAATGGATTTGTGATATTCATGTTGATGATGTTGTTTTTATTCATCAAATGAAGTCGGTCAAAAAGAAATAATAAAAACTGTAGTAACGATTTGTTAATTTGATTTATTTTATATTTTTTGTATTCGGATTTATTGGATACGGTGTAAGTTCCATAGCTACATTTAATCATGTTTATATTATACAAATGTATCAGCTGCTGAAATTATCCTGACATGTGCAACTGTATTTATCACCAGTTTCCTGTTTGTGTCAAGTTAGAGTTGGTTCGGTAACTGAAGGCATGTGAGATGTATGCGTATGCCTTGCTACCAAACGCCATCATTTTCGAACAGGCTATAAAAAACTTTATTACCAGTTTTATAATAAATATAATAATGTTGAACATGACCTGCGTTAGGTTTAAACGCTGATCGTCATCAACGAAGATATTTTTAGAAGCTATTTATAATAAATTAAAATTATCTTTCAGCTTTGGTAGTAACCACTAACCAATTTCCCATAACACGTAGCTATTATTGTTTTATCCTATATATTTTATCCAATACTGTCCACATAGAATAGTATGAAAGCTTCTTGAACCTTATTGACTAACTTTTTTATTTATGTCACTCAACTCAAGACTTTTGATAAATGTCATCATTGACAAATCTGTTCGAAGAAATTAAAGGTTAAAGGTGTTAGACCCATATAAAAGTTCGTATCGTAAGATTTGGAACAAATATCTTGGGACCACGTATTTTCATGATCATGATAATTCAATGCTAAAAAGAAATCGGGCTTAAATGCTGTTTTGTTCTTGGTACCAAATAGCCCCGTGGATCTCAAATAGTCTTACGGTATGTTCTAATTTACCGGCTAGCGTATTATATGCATTCGTTTAACAACAACAATCCTTGGCGAAGATCAAACGATTCATAAAACAATTCCTATGAAAATAGTCATTTAGTAGAATCGAATCCTAAATCTAAACAAACCTGACTAATATTCAATAAAGAGAAAAACTTTTTCCCAGGACAAGGAAAACCGTTTGTGGTTACAATACAGAAAAAAGTTTTATAATATTTTAGTACTACCGTACTAGTACCGTACCGGCATCAGATATAACAAAGCGATCACGGTGCTCAAAAGTATCTGAACATGCATTCTAACGCCATTACACTAGAGGCCTGGGTGCTTAGACAAGTATCCAATCGCTAACGCTTAATCGTCAATCGTAAATGAAAGGCAGCTAACTGTCTTTGTCGCACTAATATGAAAGAGTGATAGAGAGGGAAAACTACGATACGAGGGCTGCCTTTTAAGTCGTGTCGTTTGCCAACCTCCCGCGATTTAAAAAAAAATAAACATATGGCATTTTCATCCTTTTGAATTTAGAACTCGAAAACAAAAAAATGTTTTCAAATTGGTCGAATAGTTTTATTACAGCGTCTATTTAAAGGTGACAAGTCGGTTGTAAAAATGGAAATAACTAAGGAAAATTTGCATGCGATTATTTTCTACAACTTTAAAAGGGGATTATCGCGACTTCAGTGTTTTGAGGAGATCCAGTGCCGGATTTACCAGTAGGCCAAGTAGGCCATGGCCTAGAGCGGCAGATGTTAGGGGCGGCAGATTTGGCAGCAAAATAAATTTTTTTTTTGGTGTCAATAAAATAATTTGGTTGATTTTACAAGCGGCAGAGTAGAAGCAAACTTTTTTAAAAACTTCGGCCATGGCGGCAGAATTATACAGGATGGAACATAGTACTAACATCGAAATATCTATGAAATAATTTATCCCGTCATACAAAGTGAGTGATTAGTACAGTTCAATAGCATGGAATAGTAAATTTTAACCAACGTTCTGTGACAGATACAGTGGTTGATTAGTGTTTATACGAAGAGACTGGGGTTGTACTATGTATGAAAATTAATAACAATATGCGACTCTACCCTTACCACACAAACTTTAGAAAGCGGTCCTTGAATTTGCAAAATAACGAAGTTCTACAAAAATTAAAAATCTGAGCATTAAACCATTTAATAAATTTCAACTGGGTTTTTATAGTTAATTAAAATTTTACTACGCTGGCCGTGTGGTGACAGCAGTAAGAATACATTTGTCAGCGTCATCATAGTGGACACATTACTGCGATCGCCAATCCGCTTGCCCAGCGTGGTGATTATGGGCATTTACTTCCTAATGCGTCTATGGGCATAGTTAATAGGAGAGGCCTACGTCCAGCAGTGGACTATCATAGGCTCTCATGATGTGATGTGACGCTCACTCGCAAACAACAAATAAATCAATATTTTGATTTGAAATTTCATGATTATCACTCATTTGAATGACAAACGGGTCTTAAACGTGTAAACGTACGTTTAATTTTATCCTGACGTTTCGGGGATGGGTGACGTTACACCCGTGGTCGCAGGCAGACTGGAGTGAGAAAATGTATCAACACCTTCGAGCTGCGCGGGTTTTTCGAACTACCCGCACTTGATCTTGATTATTCACTTCTAGGCTAGGGTTGTCACTAAGCCTACACTCAACACAAAGGAGTGTTTTTATGGCTTTGAAATGGATATTTCACGACGGTTACATTTGTAAATCACGGGATTACATGACGAGATTCCTAGCCCCTCATTTTGATTAATATTTCGATGTTTCTTTATTTCGATAGCTTCACGTACTTTTCGGCTATGATGTATACGTTCGGTTGAGAGGACTTTCGGGTTATGGAGCTTAATCCAGTGGTTTGGTCCGGATTCCAACAAATGCTCGACCACAGCAGACTTATTCGTTTGACGCTTTTTAACAGCCGTGATATATTATGTTCCTTGACCCTTTTAGCTATGGTGCGTCTGGTTTCCCCAATATAGGAACTACCACAGCTAATAATCAAGACCAAGTGCGGGTAGTTCAAAAAACCCGCGCATTTCGAAGGTGTTGATACATTTTCTCGCCAGTCTGCCTGCGACCACGGTTGTAACGTCATGCCCGAAACGTCAGGATAAACATAAACGTAAGTTTACGCGATTAAGACTCCTCAAAAAGTTTCGTACATTAATAAAACTAAGGGAATTCTGAAGTCGTAGGAAGTAGCTGGCGTTTAATCTTTGTGTCAGGTATTTTCCAAACTGTAATGTATAGCGATCTTTTTTTTGGAAAAGGAATCCGCGTACTACATTACAGCATCTCAAATACACCCATGAACAGCAATTTTCTTGCGACCAAAAAGAATAAAAACTTTAATGAAAATTTTTGAAATTACAGCCTCTTAATCCTTAATAGAAAGAATTTACGAAATGATAAAATCAGCTTCGCACACTGGAGGATAAGAGAATCGTTCCCATTTGGTAGCTGGCCACAAGATAGAAAAACACGTCTTATTTCGTAGCTAAGTATCTACCAAATATGGCTACAAGATGGTACGAAAATCTGAAAAACAGTAATTGTAACTTTCAATAATTAAAAATAAATCTGGGAATAATGAAACCTTCTAATCAATTGGAATTGCGTTTTTTTGTAAATTATTTATAGTTCGCTAACAGACGACATTTCAGTAATTTTTACAATTTAACAACAAACATTAAATAAAGTTACCTGATTATTAACAATTAAAGAAACAATCAGAAAAAACGTCGCATTAATAATGGAATTTAAAACGTATGTTCAGCGCTTTCTTCTTTGAGTAGTCTACTTCGAATCAGGAATATTTTTCTCACATGGAAGCCAGCTATGAGCTACCAAACCTGGCTACAAGATGGGACTAAAAGTTGTTTTCTATAATTGTTAATTATCAGATAACTTTAAAGCCAAAAATAAATGTTTTCTGGTTTTATTGTAACATTGATTGATTTGTTGTTTGCGAGTGAGCGTTGTAAAGTACAAAAAAATAATTTTAATTAACTTTTATAGTTAAACCGAGTTGAAATTCATTAAATGGTTTAATTATGCTCAGACTGATTTTTAATTTTTCAATGTTAGCACTTCTTTATTTTCCCAATTTAAGGACCGCTATCTAGAGTTTGTGTGGTATATTATTATTAATTTCCATACAAAGTACAACCCCAGTCTCTTCGCACAAACTCTAATCTACCACTGTATATTGGCTAGGCGTCCATCCCTCCACTGTCACACCAGCTAAAAGTTCGCGTACTGTACAAAGTAAGAGAAGGCCTGCCTACTGCGAACACCGAAGTTCGTAAATTTCGGGTATTTATCTCCGTCACTCTAATGACGCCTTCATTGCCCGAAATTTGAAATTTGCGGTACGGATGCTGGATTTCCTTTCCTACCACGAACGCTGCGTTAGTACGCACTACGCACACACGGCTGTGAAATGAAATACCTGCCAAAGTGTCCAACGACTAATGTACGAAGCTTTTTTTCCGAAGAAATTATTCAAATTAGCACAGTGGATAGGGGCGGCAAAATATAAATGGCCTACAGGCGGCAAATTTCTAAATCCGGCACTGAGGAGATCACTTCTGTGTTTAGTGATGCAGTACCGTGCCTTAGGACTGTAGAACGCTGGTATTTACAATTTCAACGTGGGCAGTCTAGCCTCAGTGACAAGCCCCGTACGTCCAAAAACCACCATGACGCAAGAGAATATCGAAGCCGTGCGGCAGCTAGTACTCGAACACATTTGTTTAGTGACGACCAAAAAGCTGCCCGTTAGTTGGTGTCGCAAAACTGCAGCGATTCAGCCGAGGCGAGTCAAAACATGTTTATGATATGGTTAGTATTAGTAGTGACGAGTCTTGGGTATACAGGGTGGAAAGGCACGACGTTCTTTCCCATAAAGGGGGGTTAGTTTAAACGATACTGAATCGATTCGTACTATTTAGATTTTTATTACGGACCATAACTAAAAACACTAAAATTAATTACTTTTTGCCGTGGTGACAACCCTAATACTTCTACGTATTATTTGCCTACACGTAGGTATACGTATGACACTTGATGTTTACAAAAATATTTACTTTGTGATAAAGATGTGGGTAGGTATGCAATAGGAACAATTTGAAAAACAATAACTACTTTATTTACAACTGAATTATTACCTCTAAATTGACATTCTGTGTTCAAAGTTGCCTCCGTGCCTTATAATGCAGGCTGCAGCTCGTGCGCGTGTATGCCGATGTACCTTTGCTAATAATATATTCGCTCTCGAACGTTTCTACCGCGCAGGCTGTCGAAAGCATTGACCAATCTTTGCTTCATTTCTTCGGCAGTGTCACACTCCTGCGATATGAGTTAGGCGGAAACGTCGAGCTGCCTGCCTCGAACTAGCCCTTGGATTCTGCTCAAAATACCGCAACACTCGTTCTTCAAGAAGTGATCGGAACTACACCTCCTCCCCGTTGATCATTGTGGCCCGTTCGTGGTACTATGGACTGATTATTTGCCATGCGATCAAAGGCCCGTAAAATTGTTGTACGGTTAGTTGGGTGTGGAGGAGGATATAATGTTTCTCTGTACCGTCGTAACGTCACTTCGCGTAAAACATGAGTAAATTTAGGTAACCGCGGGTATCCAAAAGCATTTTGAAAATAAATATTGTCACGTCATTTCCAATTAATTTGCGTCACAGTCTTATCACGGGTAAAACTGAGTATTATTATAAAAGAAAGTAACATAGTAATGCAAACTACCCACTTAAAAAATTCTAATTACCTACCCACAGACAAGTTGAGACTAAGTACAGAAATAGGTTTATAAAGCCCAATCTACACGACTGAAGCATACTACGAGTATTTGTAATATGTCATACTTAATGAAATTAAATTTCGTGGATAAGATAAAATACGAGTAAGTAGAAAAAAGTACCTAACGCTGTTTTCAGTAATAATAAAAATAAAATCTTTTGATTCAGCATAATGTATTAACTGACCTTAGTCTCAATTTATCTCTGGCTTCTGTGGATCACAGATTAAATAAATAACCCTTGGAGACATGTTGGAGACCGCATTACAAGCAAATTGAGAACAATAATTAATCAATTTTGAATTGTTCAAAGCTAAAAGTAATTATTATGACTTTGTCATTTCATGAAGTGTTTGTTGCAGGAGATTTTGTGAAAGAGAATCGGGGTCCAAGATTAATCAGTGCTGTAGATAGTTTGTCGTAGGTGGGTAGTTCGCACAATTATAATATTTTTACAAAATACTCTGGGTAGAAATGTTGTTTTGATAAAGGTCACAGACCTTTGTGTTATTGTTAGATGTCACTGAACTTAACGAGGGTTGTCACTTGCAGTTTTTTGCATTAAAAGTTAACAGGCTATAACTTCTAAACGCTTAAGAATATAAGCCTAGTTTCTTTAGAGGAAATACAGTTCTAAACCTCAGCAATCTCCCCTTTGCGGGATGGAACGTCGTGCCTTTCCACCCTGTATGCTTACGATCCAGATTGTAAACAGCAGTCAACTGTTTGGGCCTTTCAGGATGAGCCAAAACCGACCAAAGTCATACGCTCGCGGAGCACTTCAAAAACAATGGTGGCCTCGTTTGTGGCAAAGGGTGGTCACGTCGGCACTATTGTACTAGAAGATCGCAAGACGGTTACCGCTGACTGGTACACCACTGTTTGTTTGCCGTATAGTAGTAGCCGTTAGGTAACTGCATCATGACAATGCAAGTTCGCACACCGCCCGCCAAACAAAGATGTTTTTGAGCGCCCAAAATGTAGAAATTTTAGATCACCCACCTTACAGCCCTGACTTAAGCCCTAACGATTTTTTTACGTTCCCCAAAATTAAGCAAAGTCTTCGTGATCAACGCTTCAGCTCACCTGAAGAAGCTGTTGACGCTTACAAATCGGCCATTTTGACTACCCCCACTTCGGAGTGGAATAAATGTTTTAAAAACTGGTTTGAACGCATGCAAAAGTGTATTAAACATCGCGGAGAATTCTTCGAAAAACAATAAATGGTAATAATCTATAAAATTGTCTATACTTATTTCAAACGACACAACTTAAAAGGCAACCCTCGTACGCTACTAAGCGTTAGCGATTGGCAACTTGGCTAAGCATTCTGCTCAGATATTTATAAGCACACTGGCCGCTCCGATTCCGATATATCTGATGGCGACTGTAACAACATTATTTGTCTAAAAGTTCATATAAAGGTGCATTTAAACCAAACGAGCATTCGCTCATTCTATCCCCCACTCTACGAAATGAACGAATTTCGACGAATCACGTTTTGTGTAACGAACGAATTTCGGAGAGTGGGGGATAGAATGAACGAATGCTCGTTTGGTCTAAATGCACCTTTATATGAACTTAGATTTTTAGCGACGAGCAAATCCCAGGCACTTCTTGCCTAAATAATAAAGTTGAATTTAATCTTTTTTTTCTAATAGTCTAGTAATAAAGGAAAAGTGACTTTGAAACTGTTCCAACGATCGACTCGGGCGCCGAACGGATTCCAATCCAAATGTTCATGCAAAAGGCATGGTCAGGATATAAATAGATGTACTAAAATTCAGCTCAAATTTTAATCTGTATGTTGGGATTGAGTCAGAGTAACGTTGAGGAATGCAAATATTTAACAACTTGGAATAAATTATTGACCGTGCCAGATGGTGACGACAGGCCATAAATATCTGAACACGCACTAACTCCATTACAATATAGGCCTGTTTAGATATTTGTGAACGCCCTCTCCGCTTCGATATATTTGATGGTGCCTGTACAATTATGGCAAAATATCGTGGTTGAGATTTGAGATTGCCAATTCCGTTATGTACACAATTTCAGGAACTGAAAAATCAATTCAAATGACATATGTTTACCTTCTTTTGTCAAATTATGATTTTACACATGTGGGTATTGGCAATCTCAACGACGATATATTGATTCGCGGAAAGTGCAAAAAATATGTATGCACGAGATTTATGCGTCTAATAACTAGGAAATAAATGGCAATGTATAAAAATTACGAAATGCTACATAAATAAAATGTGAGTTTTTTAGTAAAAACATCAAACTTTGTAGCTATTAGAAGGACGAAATTGGCTTTTTATAGTGTGCGTGTGGACTGAGGGACCACTTATATTTCAATGGTGGTTGGTATGATGGTGTTTGGTGAAAATTTAGTAGTAGTAGAGAATTATTTTGTAGAAAAATCCTGGAATTTGTAAAGAATTCACTAAAAAGTTATACAGCTAAACGTGTGGTCCCTCAGTTCACACACTGAACCTTACAGTTCTGGGCAAGTGTTTAATATGTTGGCTTATTTTAATGTTATAGATTTAGTAAAAACATATTTAAACGCATTCGTAATGACCGAAACGTAATTTGGCAATGATTATTTACTAAAAAGTCTTCCTTTTTTGGTCCCTGAGGGACCACATATAATAACTAATAAATCGGTACATTCGTACAAAAAATAAATGCATTTTTCTATGCAAACATTAGTAAAAATCGCAAGGAAGATTGTAAAAGTTAAAGGAAAGCACAACTATTAATCAATTTCGCAAAAATTATATTTGTTTGTGGTCCCTCAGTTCACACACTATGAGTTAATAAAATAATTAAAATCTCCTAAAATATAAACATTATTAAAACGTTTGTCGTACTGAGGTTTAGTAAAAAAGCTTGACTACATAAATGTATATTTTAACGTGGATTGATGGCGTACAATATAAAATAAATAGCTTTTTAACATTTCCTTAGCAAAGCGTTCATTAGGGTGACCACACAATGAAAAGCGTTTACTTACGTGACGTGCCTCATTTTTAAATTCAACTTTTTAAATTTGCTTACTAATATCAAATGGACCAAGGAAAAACTGCATACAGCCAACTACATTTTAGATTCTGTTAGCAAAATTACGAAATGAAAACAAACTAGGTTTATGGTATGAGGTTTGGTGCGGTAAAATAATTTATGTAGCTCGAATATACTTGTCCTGCGTATTATGTTTAAAAAATAAAAAGGCGGCAAATTAACTTGAATTAATGTGTTTGGTTTGTTATTGCTGTATTTGCAAATTAGCATTGTGTTGCAATGGATTTGTTATTTATACTCCTATTTTCCGGATTGTTGATCTGGTAATTACCTCCATTAAGCAGCATTCTATTTTAATAGTATGGCCGTGTGGTGACGGCAGTAAGAATACATTTGTCACCACCCCAACTCCTCCTGCGGGTGTCGGAAAAGTTGACTAAGAGATTGAAGTGTCACTGATCATTATTTGATAAAAGAATGATGATGGGCAGCGGCGTCATCATAGTGGACACATTACTGCGATCGTCAATCCGCTTGCCCAGCGTGGCGATTATGGGCATTTACCTCCTAATGCGTCTATACGCATAGTTAATAGGAGAGACCTACGGCGTACGTCCAGCAGTGGAACTTCTGAAATAGCTATTTAACAAACAACGATTCACAACCTCATGAAAATTTCCTAAAATGCTCATTTTATAAATTACTTCCTACATGACAAATTGTCCTACATATATTACTAGCTTTTATCCGCGACTTCCTCTGCGTTAAATCTTTATAAACAATATTTACATGCCTATGACCTTATTAAATTTCATCAAACTTCGTTTAGCGGTTTAAGCGTGAAGAGGTAACAGAGGGATCGCTCACTAATATTTTAAGTTCGGGTGCGCAAGTGTGTTAATTTTCCTTAAATCGCGGATTCGACGGGATTAATGCCTTCTAGGGAGTAATGAAAAACGTACTGTATTACTCCCGCCTATTTTTATGTACAGTCGAAGACAAAATAAGGGGTATACAAAAACGTTAAAAAATATGTCCCACTGCACTCTAATTCTGTGTAATAAGAACGTCGTAACATATTTATGAACGGATTCTTTCGATACTTATTTTTGCACTTGACTGTACATATTTATTCGAAATGAAAAGGTGCCTTTCGCCCCTTTCTCCCTACTACCCGTAATGTGTAAGCAATACTTTTCAATTGTAATAAAATTGCCCTAGTTATTTCAGAAAAATTGTTTAGCAAATTATGGTAAACCTGACAAACCATACTATTAGAATATAATGATGCTTAATGGAGGTACTTACCAGATCAACAACCCGAAATATAGGAGTATAAATAACAAATCCATTGCAACACAATGCTAATTTGCAAATACAGCAATAACAAACCAAACGAATCAATGCAAGTTAATTTGCCGCCTAAACATAATACGCAGGACAAGTATATTCGAGCTACATAAATTATTTTACCGCACCAAACCTGATACCATAAACTTAGTTTGTTTTTAATTTCGTAATTTTGCTTACAGAATCTAAAATGTAGTTGGCTGTATGCAGTTTTTCCTTGGTCCATTTGATATTAGTAAGCAAATTTAAAAAGTTGAATTTAAAAATGAGGCACGTCACGTAAGTAAACGCTTTTCATTGTGTGGTCACCCTAATGAACGCTTTGCTAAGGAAATGTTAAAAAGCTATTTATTTTATATTGTACGCCATCAATCCACGTTAAAATATACATTTATGTAGTCAAGCTTTTTTACTAAACCTCAGTACGACAAACGTTTTAATAATGTTTATATTTTAGGAGATTTTAATTATTTTATTAACTCATAGTGTGTGAACTGAGGGACCACAAACAAATATAATTTTTGCGAAATTGATTAATAGTTGTGCTTTCCTTTAACTTTTACAATCTTCCTTGCGATTTTTACTAATGTTTGCATAGAAAAATGCATTTATTTTTTGTACGAATGTACCGATTTATTAGTTATTATATGTGGTCCCTCAGGGACCAAAAAAGGAAGACTTTTTAGTAAATAATCATTGCCAAATTACGTTTCGGTCATTACGAATGCGTTTAAATATGTTTTTACTAAATCTATAACATTAAAATAAGCCAACATATTAAACACTTGCCCAGAACTGTAAGGTTCAGTGTGTGAACTGAGGGACCACACGTTTAGCTGTATAACTTTTTAGTGAATTCTTTACAAATTCCAGGATTTTTCTACAAAATAATTCTCTACTACTACTAAATTTTCACCAAACACCATCATACCAACCACCATTAAAATATAAGTGGTCCCTCAGTCCACACGCACACTTTTTATAATACCTGCTGCCATGGGACTCCAAGCGGTAGGTAGGTGCTTGATTTTTTTTACTACGAGTAAGATACATACGAAAGTGACTGGTTCATCAGCTTTAACCAAAAAGCAGGGGTTGCAAACCTTATGTTATGTGATGGTGTCACCGGTTGATAAATAATAAATTTTGGATCGTAGCTTCAAAATGGGAAAACCAGATGGAAAATCTACTCCTTTGCAGCACTGAGACACTATTGACACTAACAAAAATGGATGATAAAAACAAAATAAAACAGGTTTTACCCAACTGTTCTTTGGCTTAGATCCCGAGATTCCCCGGGGAAATTAATGAGAATCTTTGTATAATTAAAAACATTACCAGGATTGAATGTCCTAATTATAGCACTCGTTGAGGTAGGTGTGCGCAAACTGCCAAAACGCATTTTCTACAGAATGCAATCACTGACTTGGCACGGTACGAATCGTATTTTACAACTAATGCATTTTTGTACGTAAATATATTTAGACGAGTGTTTCAATAGTGTCGACGAATCGCGTTGTATCTAGGACGAAAACATATTTTCATATATAATTCAGTAATGTCGTCTGTTACTTTATTTTTTTGCCACTGCATTGCTGGCCCGCTAGATGCTTCTTCACGCTTCGTTTAAAGGGTCCCACCCAATTTATACGTATGAGGAAACACATGTGCCACTTTTATATACAATAAATGGACGTTTATCGGTCAAAAAAGCAACACTTACAGTAAAAATAGAAAACTTAAGAGTAGCTAAAGCCTAGTCAAATATACCCCCTCGAATCGTCCCTGGCGCATATACAATACGTAATTAATTGATACACTTTTAATTCGCCATAAATATGTTATAGGGCCGCAATAAACGTATATCGTCGTATAATTGACGTAAATCCAGCCCCCCTATCTTCTAAAAATATAATATTCAAAATATTGTTCCTTAATCATGGCTGTATTATGTATTTAAGTATCTATTATATATATCGTCGCCTGGTATCCACATCACAATTTTTTCACAACACTAACGAAACTTTTAGCTTCATTCGTATTCATACCGAATATACCTAATTCAAGCTTCAAGCTTCTAGGCCCCCTTTATAAACAAGGAAGATTTTTTATTTATTAAAGCGTCACGTATTTCTTAGTAAGGACTACTGATGTAATTTCTACCTAAAATAGTAGGTATTCTAATAGTGTACGCTAACCATAATCATATTCTATTATGTTACATCAAAGTACTTTACTGCGCTTCACACACTTTATGTTAAGCAACATCAATCGAGTTCGCTATTAAACCCTTTATGGGGAACGCTTTCACCCATTCACCGTCTAACTCATTTACCTAATACAGTTACTTAAACGTAAAACAGACAGTATATCAACTACGTCTAAAACGTCTACAATCGTTATGAACGCATGCAACCAGTTTAGTAATGTTCCGCTAACAATTTACTCCCGATTATTTCAAATTAATTTTCCAATCCAATATGATGCGAGTGTAAAGAGTATTTTTTCAAACACGTCTGAGAAATAAATCACACTAAATATGAAATAATTATAAATCATACGTGATCATTTATATACTCTTTTGCATTCATAATTAGCATAAACAAATTTTTAGAAAGGTTTTGGTTGAACTACATTATGAAATATTTGAGCAAAAGTACGATAAATGACAAATAGGAAATATAATTCAAATTAAAACTTTTCACACGCACGGTACTCTTAAATAGAGTAACAAAAGTAAAAAAGGTCTGTCAAAAGACCAAGATTTTTAGATACAAGCGTTTCTCCAATAAAGCCAAGTACTTCTTAAGATAGTTCAACTGCGGCGTAGCTCCTGGGATTCAAGAGCGTCTGAAGGAAGTCGAGATGTCTGAAGGACTCGCCCGTAATGACCCGGAGCTCTACCATGAGCTGCCGCTATGTTATTAACGCGCGTTTACTTTCTTTCCATCCCGCACGCACTCGCGTATTGGCGCGAGAGAGCCGGATAGAAAGTAAACACGCGTTAATAACGCCGCGCCAGCTCATGGTACGGCTACAGAGCACACATAATGGATTCGATTTGGAGGACGTGGAGCAATTTATTTTCAATCACTTGGAGATAATAACGTGAAGTAAACGGACAAATTTAATTTCCTAACTATTTAGCGAACATTTTATTTGCTCTACGAGAGAAAATTCATTGGATAAGGGGGGTTTTCACGTGCGACGATCTCAAATGTCACATACACACATCACATCATCAGCCAGTCAGCCTATAACAGTCCACTGCTGTCTCCTTAGCCTAAACTCTCTCTGTAAACTAAAACTGTTTTATTTGCGTACGGACGTATTTAGAAGTAAATATCTACCCATAATCGTCAACAAATTAGATTGAAAGTTAGTCAGACATATTTGTTTACATTTTTTTCTTTTTCTAATGGCGGACACACGGACGGCAGACATTTTTTTTTCTACACGGAATATACATTATTTAATAACAATGTTAATCAACAACCTCCATTGACCCCAAGTGGTTGTGTTGTTATTGAACGATGGTTCATGAAAATTAATTATAAACGGGGCTCTTTTAAATTCCACAAGATTAGTGCAAGAAACAGAAGATTAATGGTACCTAATATTAAAACAAGTAAACCATCTGCAATTCTTAGACAAAAATCTTCCACATAGCTTTCATCATCATCATTTCAGCCATTTATCGCCCACTGTGGAGCATATGCCTCTCTAATGTTCTAGTACGCCACTCATCCCGGTCCTGAGCCCAGAAGTGTCCTGCAATCTTGCAAATGTCGTCTACGCATAGCTTTATTCCACCATGAAATATTTTAAGTTTAATAATGATTATCAGAAACGGTAGTTCCATTTCGCAGCCATTCGGGACGAAACACCAATTCGATTTAAAATAAATAAGAATTGACATCCCGCAGTACAAAAGCTTTGAATTTGTCAATTGTCAGTTCTCCATTCCCCGACACAAAAGAAAAAACTATTCATTGTGATTGTAAGTCACATATTATTATCACAGGTTGGATTTCTCCCCGGGGAAACCCATGGTGCAAAGTGCAAATCGATAAACTAAAGCCAAGAAGAAGAAAGTAGTAAGAGCCCAAACCTGCTACCGCGAATACCGAAGTTCGAAAATTTCGGGGATTTGTCTCTGTCACTCCTACGAAGGCGTCATTAGAGTGACAAAGAAAAATTCCCGATTTTTTTCGGATTTCGTATGCGGTAGGGTTTAGTTATCGATACTTATGGGATTTATTGGGTAAGAATAGATAAAGTAATGGAGGATACCGAAGGTTGACTACCTGTTGTTTTCTTCTATTGTGTTTTTTTTTTCAAAATGGTAAGATTAATGATGATTGATAATATTGTTTTTTATTTATTGTATACGTAATAGAACAAAAATGAGATACGATAGCTACGAGTATATCCATATTATATAGAATCTACATTTCATATTCCCATAGATGAACCCAGTTCAACACAAAACCACAATCGCAAGCCACAGTTTAAAGGTCGGATCACACCAAACACGCAGTGGTGTGTTTGAACCGGATTATGCGGCTATTAATCCGATACAAACATTCAGTCGCCATCAGTGGCCTAAACCACAAAACTTTACAGGCTATCAATTCTACAGAAAATTGTCATATTTTTGTATGGAAATTAATACAACTTTGTAGAATTGTACGCTTATAAAGTTTTGTGGAATAGGCCACAGAAGGCCGAGTGTAGGTAATAACTTATAAAAAAAAACCGGCCAAGTGCGAGTCGGACTCGCGCGCAAAGGGTTCCGTACCATTATCAATTTATTATTAAAAAAATACAGTTAAATCAACCTACCTCAAAAACTATAGGAGATAATTTTATCAAACCAAAAATCGTTGATAGAGTTTATTGATGTGCATAACATATATTTTTTTTCAGAATTTTATATCGCGTAGTTTAAAAAATAGAGGGGGGGACACATTTTTCAGACTTTGAGACCTGATATCTCGAAAACGATTTGCTTAAATAAAAATGTGATGTATAAACCTTCATATCATTTTTAAAGACCTTTCTATTAATACCCCACACGCTTATGTACAACTAAAAAAAAATTCTATCCCTCAGTTACATGTATGGAGGGCCCCCACCCCAATGGTTTTTTTTACAATTTAGTATCACATTCCTGTAGCGGTTTATACAACACATATCCTTACCAAATTTCGTTACTGTAGCATTTATAGTTTCCGAGTAAATTGGCTGTGACAGACGGACAGACGGACAGACGGACATGACGAATCTATAAGGGTTCCGTTTTTGCCATTTTGGCTACGGAACCCTAAAAACCGGCCAAGTGCGAGTCGGACTCGCGCGCGAAGGGTTCCGTACCATTATCGATTTATTATAAAAAAATACAGTTAAATCAACCTACCTCAAAAACTATAGAAGATAATTTAATCAAACCAAAAATCGTTGATAGAGTTTATTAATGTGCATAACCAGTGGCGTGCGCTTCATATAGACAGAAAGACACTGTCTACCCTACTGGGATACTCTTATCTACCCGTTTGAATTCCATATTTCATAAAATAATATAAGTGCACAATCATTTAATCAATAAATAATTTTTAAGTATAAAATAGCTCCATCTATCGATTCTATCGGTACATCGTCACTTTCGCTGACGCGCGAATCGATGTGCGGTGTGAACATCGACGCGGAACTAGCGCCGCTACCGGCTTTTGACGGCTAAGACAGAAACCATTTGAGTCTAAAAAGCGTTTATATGTGTGCGTCAGTGTGCCGCAGTTACGCATGTACAGCGTAGTGTGCTTTCCTATAAAAACGTGCACACTTTGATGCCAAGTAACGCACACTAACAGACATTTAGCCGCTGGCTGGCCGCTGGCTTTTCGCAAGCTAGGCGAAAGTATACGACGACGGCCGAAGATTCCCGAATGACCAAAAATGGCGGAGAATAACGCGACTATTTTAAAAAATAGCTTTTTTTATGGAGTGCCGTGCAAGTACGAGCATAATGTTTTTAGTCGCTTTTGCAAGATTGCTTGTTTACATTTTTTATGCATCTACCATTGTTTTCTTGATTTCAACTTGATAACAATGATAACGTATGCCGTGCCGCGAAAAGTGTTTTCTTGATTTCAACTTGATAACAATGATAACGTATGCCGTGCCGCGAAAAGTGTTAGTGTTTGTAAAATGGATAACAAATTTAAAATGTGATAGCTGTAGTGGTGTTTTGTATGTACAAAGAATAATAAACAATGCTTTCTCAAAGCTTCCTTTTAACAAAAAAAATAAATTGTTGAAAAGGGCCGGGCTACGCCGTATCTGCAGTTGGTGAGAAACAACATTTTTGTTAAGTTACTTGCTTTTTAGGGTTGATGAATTTTTATTTTAGTATAACAACAAATCCCTTAGTCGACTCTTACGACACCCGCAGGAGGAATTGGGGTGGTGACAAATGTATTCTTACTGCCGTCACCACACGGCCAAAAATTAAAGTGTCACTGACCATTCTACAAGATTGATGATGGGCAGCAGCGTCATCATAGTGGACACAGTACCTACTGCGATCGCCAAGCCGCTTGCCCAGCGTGGCGATTATGGGCATTTACCTCCTAATGCGTCTATACGCATAGTTAATAGGATAGGCCTATGTCTAGAAGTGGACTAACATAGGCTGATGATGATAACAACAAATACTAAAAAAAAGGAATAAAATAAATATTTAAGGGGCCTCCTATACAATAAACGTGATTTTTTTTGCCATTTTTATAAATATTTTTACGAAAACGAGTTCGACTCGCACTTGACCTTTTTTTGTCTACCCTGTCTCAAAACTGTGTGCACGCCACTGTGCATAACATATATTTTTTTTAGAATTTTATATTGCGTAGTTTAAAAAATAGAGGGGGGGGACACATTTTTCAGACTTTGAGAGCTGATATCTCGAAAACGATTTGCTTAAATAAACATGAGATTTATAAACCTTCATATCATTTTCAAAGACCTTTCTATTAATACCCCACACGCTTATATACAACAAAAAAAAAATTCTATCCCTCAGTTACATGTATGGAGGGCCCCTACCCCAATGGTTTTTTTTACAATTTAGTATCATAATCCTGTAGCGGTTCATATAACACATATCCTTACCAAATTTCGTTACTGTAGCATTTATGGTTTCCGAGTAAATCAGCTGTGACAGACGGACAGACGGACAGACGGACATGACGAATCTATAAGGGTTCCGTTTTTGTCATTTTGGCTACGGAACCCTAAAAAACGTCTGGATCGCATACAAATAACGATGAAAAAGAAAACGCGATCGAAACGTTTATTATAAGTTTTTACCTACACTCTCACTCTGCCTTCTGATATATCGTAGCGTCTGGAGTGATCAAAAATATCTGAACAGTGAACAGTAAACTCGCCCCTATCGTTATGGCAATAAAGGCGTGTTGAGATATTTTTGAACGCTACGATATGACTGTACCACTGCGTGTTTTTTTCTAAATTTTGTTTTCTCCTTTTTCCTAACCAGAATGTGATACTGAATAGTGAATATTATGAAACAAATATAGTAGTGATCTATTTGAGGGGCCATTCATTATTGTATTCCGATGTGAAAAAAGAAGAGAAATTAATAGTCGCGAAATAGTAGATTGTGTCACAAGGGATCAAAATGGTATATTTCCGACTTGGGCGTAAATTGAATCCTGAATGGAGCGACAGATTCCACAATTGAATCCCGACCGTAGGGAGGTATTCTAAAGTGGAATCCTGAGCGTAATGAAGGATTCAAGCGTTAACGCCCAAGACGAAATATTTTTCATACCGTGTGACACATACTGCTTTTCACACGACCTATGAGAAAAATAAAAAATCACATATTTAATATTTATGCAAATAATCGATTCTGAAGAAATTTTTATCAATTATGAACGTACTGTTTATTTTCATATTTCATTGTAATTTTTTAGGCTGGCAATAGAAAGTCCTTGAACAGAAAAGTGCCACTTTCATGCCTCCTAGCAGGGAAGAAAAGACCCGTATCCCGTATTCGAATAGGTGGTGTGAAAAAAATATTTTCTCTTACTTTTCCCTAAAGTAAGAGAAAATACTATTTATTACACTACATTTCTGTTACACCCTGTATGACATAATTAGCTTTCCTTCAAATTGCTATTAACGATAATTAGCTTTCCTTCAAGTTGCTGGTTGCAAACGAATATAAAATTTACAGCTAACATTTTCATGGATCGATAAGTAATGTGATATCCATTATTAATTTTACTAAGTGCTTGATAACTTGACAACACTTATTTTCCTAATCGCTCTTCATAACAATAACTTGGCCCACCCTGTTACTTAATATCGAATTTAATAGGTTTTAGCAACAACATCTCGTTAGCTTTAAAACGAATTACCTATTAACCTTTTATATAATATTGTTTTTTTTGCGTATTAACTTGTACTATTTGTTTATGGTCGATTCGTTCGTTACACAAAATGTGATTTGTCGAAATTCGTTGATTTCGTAGAGTGGGGGATAGAATGAGCATTCGCTCGTTTGGTCTAAATCCACCTTGAGTTGCTGTCCGTTAAAAAGGTGTAATCTTTTTTTGTATAAATAGAGTTTTATTGAAATTCTAGTGATTCTGGTTTTAAAGTTATATTATTCGTACATTATGTAGCATACCTCTAAAATCTAGACTGTAAAACGAGCGCCAGTACTGCTAGTAGAAAATGAAAAAATGTAAACAAAAATAGCTGATTATCTATAGCATTTGTTGTCTTTGACATTGACACATATCGTGAAACACTTTCGTAGATGTATTTATAAATTAATATCGAAATATGTATGTAGGATTATAGACAGCATGTATGGAGATATTTTTTTAACTCTTATAAAGTTACGTATGATGTCTTGTATGTATGAAAATTAAGTATTTTTTCTTGTGCAGATTTTTTTAGCACTCTTAATTAGCAATTGTGGTACAGCCGCCATCAGATAAAGGCAGGATTCGCCCTTTACAGAGTTAACCTTAATCGCTTCGTAAAATGTTGATATTGTTATAAAATGTGGTAAAATATCGTGATGTACTGATCTCGTACTGGCACCTTGGTCAGAGTAATTTGCGCTTGAGTGTTGTAATAACAATACATTTCAAAAAGGCCTTCAAACGAAGGTTATGATGTTTTTGATTAATTTTGTAACAATTTTCCCCTTTTTTACACCACGACGGTCGTAAGCATACGGCTTTCTGGATGATAAGCAGGCATCGTAGCCTATGCACGCCTTCAACTTCAAGGGATTCACTTCACATGCATGTTGTTGGCCCTTTAATTCCTAACTTAACTTCTTAAAGTTTCGTCATCCAAAAAAGATATACATAAGTATACCAGGCGCAAGTAGAAAACGAAAAAAATATAAACAAAAACTTAAACCTTGAGTTCACATACATTTTAGTTAAAATTATTGATATATACTAGTATTAACATTCGATACCCCTCGTTGTTATTTTAATCTGCCCTCTCTAATCTTCCCCTTTAAATGAAGACCATCCTTGTATAAACTAAATAGAGCAACGGACCAAGTCCAATCTTGAATGCAGTTATTTTTGAGTATTTGTCTCTGCCACACTTATGACGCTTGCGTTGGAGTAACCCACCAAAACGAAGCAAAACCCGAAAAGCGGGCATCGGGCAACACTGCAAGTCCATAAAAAGTTAATAGTTTTAACTATTTTCGTGCGTCGGTGACTCATAGACAAAAGTCGCCTAGAAACATCAAGTCAAAGCGACATAAAGAGGTAATTTAATGCAAAAAGTATACATGGAAGTCGTTTAGATCACAAAGTACGTGATTTTACTACCGCAAGTCGTCCATAAGTCCATTAATCATACTTTTTACAGCTATTTTACGTCGTGTCCAATTAAATTTCAAATAATAGTGTGCTTAATGTTTGGTTAATATACATGATAAAATATTTGTCGTTTATCTGACAATGTTTGCAGAGAAATAAGTGATAGTTTATTGTAACCGTTCTATTTATTTCCTGGGTGGAAAATGCAAAATATTGACATTAGACAAGTACTAACATGCTAAAGGCGGTTAAAAATTAATAAGTTCCTACTACAATTTTTGAAAGCATGAAAATAATAATATTATAGTTAACTGCAGAATGTTTATAAAACAGTGGAGTATCGATATAGTACATTTCGATGCAAGTGCAAAAAATTTTTTTTCGACTAGGGTGGAAGTTGGAGCCCGAGTGATACGAGGGCGACAATCACCCGAGTTAAAAAGAAGTTTTTACACGTGTATCGAACGACTTTTTTTCATAAGAAGTGCCTTAAACTAGTGGACTTAGTTAGGAAAAATAGTTTTTCTACGCCCGTACTTTTACTTGTCATTTACAGGGTCGTGAACACACCCTTAAGCCCCTACCTTATAGATGTCAAGACAAGTCTATATCGTCTATTCCCTATAAACGCATCCGGGCATACACACAGTGCGTTTCAGAATTCATGCTGATTTATTATACAATACAGTTCGATGGTAAAATAAAATTTGAATTAAAAATGTTAGTACTGTTTTTAAAGCTGATTTTTTATAACATCATTTAAAAATGGTCTGATGATATCGAACAAAGGCAAGACTATAAAAATGTAAAACAATAGTTTTAACTAGTCAATAAAAACTGCGTAGACCACGCTGTTGACCGCAGGCACGCAACGGAATATTACTGTAATTGTTAAAATATAAATACTAATCCCAGTAGCCGTACCATGAAGGTACATTCAGACCAAACGAGCATTCGCTGTTCTATCCCCCACTCTACGAAATCAACGAATCACGTTGTGTGTAACGATCGAATTTCGTAGAGTAGGGGGCGTAGGGGGTTAGAATAGCGAATGCTCGTTTGGGATCATCCATTAATTACATCACACCTCAAGGGTGAGGGAGGGGGTCCACAAAATGTGACATATCGTGACAGTTCAATGTTTGTGACGTCACATACATGAACACATGAACATGAAAAAGCGGATCAAAAATCCTTGGATGAAGGAAGAATACATTTTTAGTATTTTTTATTGTTTATTTCCTCTTCGTTAATTTTATAAATCATTTTAAGGAATCTTAATAAAAAGTTAGGTTCAATCAAAGTGATGTTGTAATTTTTACCTTACTAAACCAAAAATCTAAATGTGATGTCACACTAAGGGGGGAGGGTGTAGTTAATTGTGACAAAGTGTAACAAGGAGGGAAGGAGGGGTTAAAAAATCTTGAAATTGGTGTGACGTAATTAATGGATGATCCCTTTGGTCTGAATGCACCTTGAGATGCCGCCGCGTTATTCACGCGGACAAAAGGCTGGAACACACCGGATGTGTGTGTGTAGCACGTGCACGTGCGTGTGGCGTACGCGTTGTAGCATCGGGAATGTCATAGTAGACGGCACACCGCTTGCACGTCACGCGCACGTGTACCACTCGTGCGGTGTGCCAAATATGCCTTTTTTAGGCTCTAGAGCGAGAAGTGGGTCATTTTACGTCAGGTGAGTCAGGTCCGAAACTTCGGAGGGCCATCTGTACTAAAAAAACGTCACACGAGACACGTGCAAAAGGAAATTCGTAACTCGTGTCGATTAAAACACTCCCTTCGGTCGTGTTTTAAAACATCGCCACTCGTTTCGATTTTCATGTTTTTCGCACTTGTGTTGTAATGTACTATTACATACGCATCCGGTGCGACTTGGCCTTTATTTTCTATTCGTTTCACTCGCAGTTATGTGAAATGTTTAATTTTATTAATATCTCGTTCCTGCTAAAAAATATCGTCGTAATGCCATTATCCCTTTATAGGGCACCGGTCTCAAAAACGACCACCCTATAGCACTATCTTTTTGTATTTTTTTCTTGTACAGATTTTTTCCTACTATATAAGGTCCTAATTTATTAGATGCAGATATCTTTACAGCTGATAGTACTCGGTCTCTGGAGTATATTAAACCGTGAAACATTATAGCTTTTACGATGTTTTTTTGGAGAAAACGGAAAATTCTAGTACCTCTTTTACGTACCACTTAACTGGAACTGGACACATCACGTCGATAAATTAAATACTTGATTATCAATGTCATGTTATTTTCCGTTGGATTGTGTCGTTGATGACATGACAGACAGTGTTATTGTGACATGTGATAATGCACATGATGATTTTTTTTAGACGAAATTTTAATTAATTTTTTTGTTAGGAAAATGAAATCAAAAAAGTTCCATGAAAAGATTTCTTAATTTATATTTAAAGTTAATTATTTTAATGTAACGTATCATGTGTTAAAATAGGGTGCGCCAAAGTATTTATAAAATTGCAACTTAGATTATTGGAACTCCGAAAATGTATCTTATACAATTTAACATCATAATGATCGGTATCTAGAAGTAATCTTTGTTCATAATTATCATCACTTAGAATTATTTGTGTTCATAATGTTGTTTTTCATACATATTTTTAGTACTAACTTTTATGTTTATATAATTTTTCACTATACTTATTTTATGCTATATAATCTAATGTTATATTTATTTTTATCTGTACTGGTTTTATGTATGAATTATTTTTGTTTAATTAAATATAAATCGTACTATTACTGTAAACACTAGCTACCTGCACAAATCAGGTTGTGGCAGAGTACTGTACTAAACGGGTTCCCTCTATCTGGCATAACTTTTTTTGTCCGAAACGCTTACTTAGGTCATAACAGACTTGGCATAATCTTAATGAGGCAGAAACATCATTTGGCTTAAATAACAATATTTCGAACATTATTTTGTCCAAAACTATCTTGGCATATCATTATTTACGCCGAGTGTTATAAGACAGAAATTAGATTTGCATTTTTTTGGGCAAATTTGTTGTGAGGGTGAAAATTTCTGCAGTGAGCGAGCGAAGCGAGCGAACAAAACCTTCCGGGGCAGATCCGACTCGCATAGGTTAGGTTAGAAGACTAAGGCGGGAGCTTTGCTCGCGCCTTAGTCTTCGGGGTTATTTTTTTTTAGCAACCCAGTAAGTACTCAGCTCAGTAACACAGTAAGTCATCATCATCATCATCATTTCAACCATTTATCGCCCACTGCTGAGCACAGGCCTCTCTTCTAGTACGCCACTCATCTCGGTCCTGAGCCAATCTAACCCAGAAGTGTCCCGCAATCTTACGAAGTAACTTACGAACACAGTAAGTAACGTACAGAATATTCCTTCTCTGTTATGCTAAAACAAACTATACCGATATTTTTTATGCACATCCAGATTATGCCTCATCATAAATAGGAGCATCGAAATTATGCTCCAATAATATTCGAACAACTCGAAATCTGCCACAACGAAATATGCTAAAGTTGAGTATGCCACAACCCGTTTCTGCACAAAGCCCATTATGACTAAGTACATAGTTTATGTCATATAGAATTATTCATAAAAGATTTATGCAGGGTGAACCTAATGGGAAAATGTTTATAAATAAACAATTTATTTCAAATAACTTTATGGGTATAGATTAATCTACTTGACGACTTTAGGAGGATAAAATTTCGAAATAAAAATCGTTATGAACATTATAGGTAGAAGTATAATTTTTAGTAAGAAAAAAAGTAGGAGATAAAATTTTCGGAGTAATGATGATTATGAGTAAAAAACGGTATTAGTAAAAAAATTCGAAGAAAAAATTGTATAAGTGCCAATATGGACCCGTTAAAATATCTGCAACTAATAAATTAGGACCTTATACAGGGTGTTTGTTATGTCGTTAGCCAAATTTGGATATGTCATTCGCGATCACCAGTACACAACATTTTTGAAAAAAACAGTGACACTTTTTTTTAGTTTTTTTTCCCGTTTTTTTATCCGGCAAAAACATAATTTGTGGTCACTAGGCAAATTTGTTTCAATCCGTGCGATTCGATGGCATACAAAAGGGTAGCAGGTTTGAGTAGTCAAGTCTTAGCCAATCAGGAGTTCATCACAAGCACCGATTAGCCGACGTCACTCACCCCACCATCGACACTAAACAATGAATAAAATGTCCTAACTACATGCACACACGATTGTTATTTGATTAAAACTGCCCAAGCGCATACCTACCTGTACCTGCTCGTCGTCATCAACAATTCAATTTGCTTAGAGAGTGCATTAGAATCGATATCTGAGGTAAACCAGTACGCATTTGTATGACGGAACATTTAAGTTACTACGTTCTTGAGGTCAAATTATGCTGGCTCGGCTGATCGCAAGATGCCATGTGCCATTTGTACAGCACTCTGTAAACAAAGAAGGAGTGCGCTTGTGTAAACGCGCTCGAGTCAAACTACCCTCAGATCGGCGCGCAACTCAAAATACCCTCATTATTAGTACTGTATGCAATAGACTGATAATGCTGTCTCGTGAGATTTACCTGCAAGTTAAGCTCCACCTCCATTCCCCACCACGCGTAGGAAACTTGTTACGTACGTTATAACGCATTGAATTAGTTACCTTATGCGGGTTAATTAAAGTTGCAAACTCAAACACCCTTTCCAATCTGATTTGGCAGTTATGAGATGATGGGGCAGTACGCAAAGTAAGCAAGTGATCATAGTGACCAAACATTCGTTAGATAATGGGATTTAAAAAAAAATCTATAACAAAAAGGATAATGATAATCACCAAATTAAAAATTTAAAAAAACCGACTTCAACCGGTTTCTCCAAGATTCCCGATTTGTTTCCATCATTGGTTTCCTCAAATCCTACTTTCTGAATGCAAATTCTTGTAAATGAATGAAAATTACCAAAAGCGCCATACATGTACCTATAACATTTGAAGAGATCCCTCGATTTCTCCAGGATCCCATCATCAGACCCCAACTTGGTGCCAATGGGACCATCTCGGGGTAATACACGTTCGATCACAAAAATAAATTTTAGAATCGGTTCACTATTCTCGGAGATATCAGGTAACATACATACAACAAAAAAAAAAAAAAAAAAAAAAAAAAAAATTCAGTCGAATTGAGAACCTCCTCCTTTTTTTGAAGTCGGTTAAAAAATGGATTATTTTTATTTTACCAAATATTTTTTTACGCCTTTACCCAACACATATTGCAATATGGCTAATGATATAACAAACACCCTGTATAATGGCGTTGAGGCTTGAACCCACGATTTTTTGAGATAGAATGTGATACTGAATAAATACAATATGTTTATCAACTTTACTTTTAATCATATACACAACAAAACGTATTAATTAATAAAAGAAGGTCAGCTACATTTCCCTTTAACCACTGTAGCCTCAATTCCATAATTGCAGTATAATCAAATGCAATCCAACTCCAATCCCTACTGGGCCTTTCGCCATGCAATGTACCTCAATGCATCCCAAATGCTTGCATAGTCGAACAGCAAAGAAAACCAAGCATAATCTAAAATCTACTACTAACGTATGTTTACGGAAATGTCTAAAACATGAATGTAGGATTAATATGGATTTGACAACGTTATAATAATAGCAAGAACGAAAGGGATGGTCTTATGAAACTTTTTACTAGTGGAAGTGAAAAGGAACGATAATCGTCCGTCCTTATCACTGTGCCACTATTTTTTGTGTGTGTGTGCATTAGATGCTAAATGTAAGTGCCAGACAAATGCGTTGAATACGTCACTAAGTGCCACACACACAAGTATCTTCTTAGTAGTAAGTGACTATGTCTATCCCTCTTAGTGGCACACTATGTGCGGCCCCTCGGTCTAAAATTATATTGTCGTCCTAATTCGTTTGACTGTTAACTGAAAAAAAAAAACGAAAATTTCGGTGAAAAAGAGATGGAGTACGATCATTACTACATCTGTCACTGTCTCTCTGTAGAACTTGTAATTCGTACGTGTAAGTGCGACAAGGAGGCAGCATGTCGAACGTAGGGCGAAGTAGACTCCCATCAGACACAAATAGATGACTACAATGAGGGTTTTCTCGAAAACGTATGCCACTAGTTGGCGCCACTTAGCCCTAAGGTCCCGCTAAGAAACACAATTATCTAGCTTCAAAGAAAAAGTAACTATAAGGTATTCTTATTTTTTTTATATAATTTTATTAACTCATACAAAACAGAAACTATAGTCGCACTGAGAATTTAAACAAGTTTCTGGACCTGACGCCTCAGTGCTGCCGCCCTGGTGAACGTCATTTCCTAAAACCCTCATTGCAACTATCTCTTTTGGAATAACGCCCTCGGTGGCGTGACTTCCCCACCACACATAAACGCATGGTCCCCCCACTTTTGCCACGGAGCTTGCACAACTGGCCATATGTGCAGATTTAGACTGGTTAGTTGATAGCGGTTGCGATATACATATGCACTCAAGCGTGTTCAAAACCAATATAACACGATCTTTTATTACTCTTAATTGAGGAGTGTCTTTTCAAAAGGGCTTATTTCCAGTTGTAACTTTTTTTGGGAAATTGAGAAAAACATAAATCCACGGTTTTCATTTCGATATTCTTTCTGTGTTTTTGATATAGTACTTAAGTGAGTTGATATAAATGTTATGCCACTAAATATATTGCTTTATCAACTTAATTATTAAGTTAATATACCACAAATTTTCAGAATTAAGCCCTTTTGATGCGAAACGTTTAGAATTAAGCCGTTTTGTTCATTTCTACAAAAGTACTTCATAATAAGTTATTATACACTTCTAAAAGCTCGTATCATTTTCTTAGTATAAGGGAGAAAGAGGCCCTTTTGATACGGACTTTGATATTTTAACATTTTGGAGGACAAGAAGAGACTTATTAGAACTTGAAATTCAAAACATACATGTTTTTCTCTACTTTTAGAAAAACTACATTCATAGTTAAAAAAAAGTTGAAAGTGGAAATAAGTCCTTTTGAAAAGACACTCCTCAATTATATTCTAGAACGAGGTTGCACTTAAACTGGTTGAATAAAATCTATGTAAGAAATATTTGTGAATGTAGCAGTTCTCACGCTTATTACACCCATCCTGTTTCGTTGTGGTGTAGTAGAGGGGGACGGAAAATCGGATGTTCGCATAATCTAGGGCCACCGAAGCATGTTTGTTGAAAGAGCTTGCGCAAGAGTTCTTTCTAATTCGCATTGATTACGCATCGTACAATTTGCGCTTGTTATTTATGAATGCGTAATGTTTCTACACATTGTATCTGTACTAGGGCTTGCAATTCTAATAAGAGTTTGTACATATTTACTAGCGCTAAATGCGTGGATTACTGTTTTCCTATTTGTTTACCAACTTTTTCAATTATAGTCGAGTTGGGAAAGTGAAACATAGGTTCGAGTGTTTCAGTTGTCCCTGTGTTTCATTTACCTAACTTGGCTATACGAGTAATATACAAAAATTCAATTATTTTTAAGACGCATAGACAAGATTCTGTTATTCGTAACACGCATTCGGCTTCATTTTAATTACTCGATTATAATAGAAAACGATTGTTGGGTTTTTTAAATGTAGGTACTTTAAGAAAATATTGATATGTGCTAGTGAAACAAGGTTTCCCTAAATAATCGAAGCGAACAGGATATATTATTTATTTAAAAATAATTTATCTTCGTTGGTTACTGTAGAATATCAATCTGTTTTATTTAAATATTAGACGCATATTAAAGTATTTTTTAATGTTTTTCAACTTTTTCTTTTATCTTAAAAAAATCGAACATTTATTTGTATTCCAAAAAAATATATATATCATTTTAAAATACCTGAAACTTCCGAATACTTGTAAACCCCAAATCTGTGCAGTACAGAGTAGTAAAATGTAACTTTTTCTTTTATCTTAAAAAAATCGAACATTTATTTGTATTCCAAAAAAATATATATATCATTTTAAAATACCTGAAACTTCCGAATACTTGTAAACCCCAAATCTGTGCAGTACAATGTGTAAAATGTGAATGAATGAAAATTTTAACCCAGACGTGTAATTTTAATTTGTACCTATGATAAGATTGATAAGTAATAAGCTGATAATGAAATCCTTTGGCAAATTTTCTCTACGTTTATATGATTCATTTCTTGTTTCATCCTATTCAGAATCAGGACCAACCTATTTGTTTTATTATTTATTAGCAAATATGTCCCCAAGGCGAATAGTTTTTTGCACTATGAAGGTGCGTTCAAACTAAAAGAGCATTCGCTGTTCTAACCTCCCACTCTACGAAATTCGATCGGTACACAAAACGTGATTGGTTGATTTCGTAGAACGGGCGCTAGAACAGCGAATGCTCTTTTGGTTTAAACGCACCTTGATAAGGCTTCCGATACAAAAATTCCCTGCGATAACTTTTGGATTCAAATGTAGAGATTTAATGTATTTTGCTACGTTGTAAATTACCTATTATAGGAAGTTACCTATCGGAAGCAACTTTGTCTAACCTGTATCTAAGGGGTTTTACCAATTTAACCACGAAAGACTCATTTTTTTCCTTATTTGGTTTCGCTGGTTTTCCCTAATACACCTGAGTAACCATATCTTTATGCTGTTTATTTACTAGGAATCTATATCGAACAAGCATCTTGAAAATATAATTTTTCAACAGGAAAGCCTGCTTATACTGAAAGCAATTTTGTTCCCTGCTATAACAAAAAGGTGAGCAATTTATTGAGAATTCCCCGTTGCGTTTTCGTGTCTAGTAAATGGAGAAATTTCTGAAGAAAAACTTCTAAAGTACACTTAAAAGTCTGTGTATTTAATAAGAACGTCGTAACGTAACATATTTATAAGAGGAATCTTTCAATACATATTTTTGCACTTGACTGTATTGAATATCAGCCTTATTACAGTTGTAGTGAGAAATGACTTGCCTTCGGAAACGTTCGTCAACGTCATGCTGTTTCAGTCTATCTCACTGAGACTGACAGTAATAGCTGTCATGCTACTTCAGTCAGACTCGGTGACACTGCCTGAAACAGCATGTGTTTACGAACGTTTCCGAAGGCAAGTAATTTCTCACTACACCTGTAGTTTACATATTTTTCGGATTCTACGGTATTTATAGTTATACACACAATCATTTAGGCCGGCGCGTTATCACGGGCCAAACAATCCCGTTAATAAGCCTTATCAAGAAATCTCGGGAGATAAGTTATCTTATCACTTAGCATAAAGCAGCTTCTATATCTCGTTTACGTCTCGAGAGAACAAATGAGCAGTGTTTGTTATTGGGATAACCCGCTACACTTAGTCATTTCGAGTACTTCTGAAGTAATCATTTTGCGAGTTCTGTTCAGCCGTGACCAGCACTAACCCCCTTATTCATAAACGTCTCCTAACTTAGTAAGCCGCTAAGTATCGTTTGTCCATTTCGATCTTATCAATTTGTCTATAAGACGGAAAGGGATAAACAATACTTAGCAAGGGGGTAAGGCAGCAAAAATAACGTATCTTAACAAAATTGATAGTTCGGGATTCCGATGTCCGTGTACTTTCAGTTTGTAAGTACCTCGTCCTATTACATGACTAAAAGTTTATTTAACTATATCGAGACGATAAACTCACGTATATCTATATTAGCCCCTACGCTATGTCTTAGCGAAGTAGTTAGAACTAACGAATACCTACCGATTACTGTAATTTTAATTTGAAAATTCCGTTATGGTGCGGTAGAGTGAAGAATACTCACTCCACTTTGATTAAAAAAAACTATACTTCTAATCGGGTCCTAACGATTCGGGTATGTTATTTGCGGGCAAAGTTGATAGTTTTGGCAGAAAGATTTACGTGAAGTTGACCGCCTCCATTTTGTAAAAAAAAAGTTTTATTCGGATTCCAACGCTTTAAAATATTTTACTTACATAATATATATTTTACTTACTAATCATGATGCACTAACGATGTAGGTATACTATTTGCTGACAAAGTTAATAGTTTGCCAGCAGGACGTGTGTGAAAACAGCCTTCCTATAGGCTTCTATAGAAAAAAATAACAAGGAACTGTGGACAAGTCTGTGAGTTTGCCCGCAAATAATAAATGTCAATCTATCCAATATGATCCTTAGATATTAGTATAGCCATTAGAATCGTTAGGATCTCAAACGGGTGCGAATAATGGGACTTAACCTGAATACCTAAAGCGTTCGTTGCTCGTAAGTTGTGGATTTAATTTATTTTTTTCTGGCCGAATTAGACGGGTCCTTAAGATATGTCTTAGCGAAGTAGTTAGAACTAACGAATACCTACCGATTACTGTAATTTTAATTTGAAAATTCCGTTATGGTGCGGTAGAGTGACGAATTTCTCCACTCCACTTTGATTTTAAAAAACTATACTTCTAATCGGGTCCTAACGATATTATGTACCGAATTGAGATGAACTAACGAATATCTATCGATTGTAATCGTTAAAAACTATAAAATCCATTTTGGGGAGGTAGCGTGAAGTTGACCGCCCCACTTTGATTTAAAAAAAAAATACTTCTAATCGGGTCCTAACGATATTATGTACCGAATTGAGGTGAACTAACGAATATCTGTCGATTGTAATCGTTAAAAACTATAAAATCTATTTTGGGGAGGTAGCGTGAAGTTGACCGCCCCACTTTGATTAAAAAAAAACTGTACTTCTAATCGGGTCCTAACGATATTATGTACCGAATTGAGATGAACTAACGAATATCTATCGATTGCAGTCAATGAAATTCATAAACTACGTTTTGGGGGGGCAGCGTGAAGCTGGCCCCCCCCATTTTGTTTTTAAAAAAAACGTATTTTGGAATCGGGTCCTAACGATTTCATATACTGAACTAACGTGAACCAACGATGAACTAACGATATAGATATGTTATTTACGGGCAAAAAGTTTGGGGCGGTCAACTTCACGGACATCAGAACGCGCACCATGTTTCAGAGAGCCTATTTTATTTTCACTTTATCTGCAACTGATTCTTTAGCAGATCTTGTTTGCCAAATCCGAACAGGCATACAAAATCTCCCAGGTTTAACATAATACAATAAGGCTTTGCGTGTATCTGATCCGAGAGATCCCTACCGCAAACTTCGAAAACCGTTAATTTAGAACATTGTCTCAGTGACTACAACAAAGTAGTCATTAGTATGACTGGGACAGATGCTTTGCGATTTTAGAAGTTCCCGGTTGATACTCTTCTTTCATTTGAAGATCACCGTTTGGAACTTTGGTGAAAAGACTCGAGTCAGAAATGAGGAGTTAAAAGGATCCATCGTAAGTAAACCTACATAGTAACTGAGTGCATATTTGTTAATCAGCCGACAGACGTTCACTGCTGGACATAGGCCACCCCCAGACCATGTCACAAGGATATATAAGGTAAACGGCCACTATTACGTGATAGTACGCTATTACGGTAGTTTTCACTTCCGCGCAAATAATAAGGAATCAGAATATCCTATGTTTAAGTTATAAACGGGTAAAAAATCTTCGTTATTTAAGCTTTTTGACAAACGAAATTTCAAAATTATTATACCTACACTTTTCGCAATACGTCACTCGGAACAGTCGGAGTGCCGCGAACAGCTATTTGGTGTGCACACGCCGAGCGTAGCCGTAAGGTTCGCGCTCTCATTTGTTAAGCTCATAAAACGCCAAAAGTAAGTACTTTTGATTTAAAATTTCTAGAGTGGTTCTTTGAGTTCTTTAACTATCGATTTGACACAGAAAAAGGTAATATTTAAACATAGAAGTTGCTAAAAATTGCAATTGATTGACTCACGGAATAAGGTGCACCTAATTTTTGGTATGTCCCTTATTTCGTGATACTACCGGAATAAGGGAATTCTTGACTTATTTTAATTGATTGTTTATTAATATAACAACTAAAGTAAATTGTATTGTTAATGAAAAACTAGATACTGTATTTACTTAAGTTTAATTTGAGCTAAATCCAGTATAGGTTTTTTTCACTTGAATTCTCATAAAACGAGTTTAAACCTGACCCAAGTTCACAGTTTTTAGGTAAATTCACATATTACTTACCAGCAAAAATTTGGTTATAATTAGGTTTACTTTACTTATTGTTGTGTTTGTTTGTTACATTAAAGATTGTTTATAACTCATCTACGTAATTTATATATTAACTTAAAAAAATAATCGCGGGAATTTCAAAAAGTCAGTATCACGAAATTAGGAACCAGCATTTATTACTTTTTCCTAATTTCGTGATAGTGTAAATTATAGTAGTGGGTAACAAACAGACATGTAAGTATCGTAAATTTACCGATAGAGAGACAGTAGGGTAGACCGAGGAGAATCGGATCACCTGGCGAATCGGATCAAGGTCAAAAATACCTATGTTACTATATTAACGTTTTAAACATTTCTTCAAATTGAGCGCAATTCAGTTGAGCCACATTTCCTCGTAGGGTAGGCCGAGGAGAATTGGATCACCAGGCGATTCGGATCAAGGTTAAAAATACCCATATTAGTGTTTTCACATTTCGTCAAATTGAGCGCAATTAAAATGGGCCACATTTCCTCTCTTTGTCCTCGATCTTTTAATAAAATAATAGTTCTTTATGTGGCTGGCGCATAATAAGAGGCATTAAACACGAGTGTGGTTTTATGAAACGAGCCGTAGGCGAGTTGCATAATATGATCACACGAGTGTTTTAATGTCTAATTATGTACAGTCACATACATAACCGTATACTTGATTACTTATGTTCTGATTTTCATTTAAGGTAGACCGAAGCGAATCGGATCAAGGTCCGAAATCTCTACGTTTTTTTTTTTATTAACGATTAAGGACAACGAGCGGAAGTGTTGCTGAACTGAAGTGTGCTGTTGAAGAATCTTTTAAAATACTAAGGGTGCGTTTTACCAAATTTTGATTCTAAGAATAATGCTTACTCTGGGATAGTAATGTCAAAACTCCATAGTTATTTGTCACTAGTAGGTATCTGAGAGTAAGCGCTATTCTTAGAATAAAAGTGTGGTAAACTCGAGCCTTAGAGATTTTGGACCTTGATCCGATTCGCCCGCTGATCCGATTTACCCCGGTCTACCCTAATTAATGTTTATTTCGTTATCAATCAAAGAGAAGTTTTTTGTTTATTGTTTAATGTTCAAGTTTATTTAAGTTTGTTTTTAACCGCCTAAAGAGTATTATGGTATGCAAATCGGTAGATTTTATCTTGTTTAATTATTAAGAAATAAAAACTTTAAGCTGGATCTCATTTAACAATGTTGTTTCATTTAAATGATATCCGTATAGTATCTTAACTTAATCAAGTAGGTACGTTAAAAAAAACATTTTGTTAAAGAAACAATAGTCATTTACTCTAAATATCTTTATCACGAAATAGGGGCCGCAAGTTCACGAAATTAGGAGCAGCGCCGAATTTTATCACGCAATAGGCAGCAAATAAGACGTTCACAATTAAATTAACATATAAAAAAGTTTGAGCAAAATCTATAAAATGTATGCATAAACTAACTGTCAAAGAATCAATATACCATATTCAAAAGCTTTTGTAGTGGTATCTTGCTAATATTTTTATTTAAAAATACACAAAGTCTCGAGACCCTTAACATACCGTAATAGGGGACATTTACCTTAGCTCGTGTGCAGGCCGCTTCCAATGGATTTCAGCTATCTTTTACTATACTTATTAAATTAATCAATTAATAAGAGAGCAGTGGCCTAACCTAACGTTATACCTATAGATTGTTGTATCATATATCATGGTATTAGAAAGCCAAAGATAAAAGTAATTAAGAGTGATTAGAGCGAATAATTCATATATTACGTGTATTCTAAAAAGGTGCATGATGAATCATAATAACAAAATTGTACATAAACATTATTTCTTAAAATTTATTCCGTGATATCAAATTTTAACAGATACATATGAATTACATTACCGTTAGACGTTCAATGTGGTATTTTTCTCATAGACTTCTTAGAATGAAGAGGAGTTATTTCATATTAGGACTCTAGTGTATTAGATAAGATCGTAATTGTAACTTATCCGCCAGATGACCGCCTGTCAAAATTTACCATGGATACATGAAACTATCAAATTGACAAAATGTCAAAATTTAATTAGGGCTCATGTTACAGTTCCAGCTTGTTACCGATACATGCTACAAAACGCCAGTCGTCAGGAGCATTATATCAATTACGTTCTTTTTAAGGTTCCGTAGCCAAAATGGCAAATCGGAACCCTTATAGTTTCGCCATGTCCGTCTGTCCGTCTGTCCGCAGCATAGCTCAGTGGCCGTTAATACTAGAAATCTGCAATTTGGTACAGGTATACATGTATTTTAATCATGCCAACAAAGTGGTACAATAAAAACAAGAAAAACATTTTTTTTTCGGTTACCTCCCCAACTAGTGAAGTGGGGAGGATTTTTTTTTATTTGCTGTACCTAATCCTATAATGTGGGGTATCATTAAACTCTTGATTCGAAGGTCTAAAAAACATGAAAAAAATCATGAATAGTGGGCTTGAGATCCTAGTCTTAAAATAATTACCTGTATTTTGACTCGTTAACGAGATGCGCCAAATTCTATTACTAGGAGTAGGAACTAGAGAATTAGTTTCAAAGTTAGGAACTAGAACCGCTGTTTCCCTTGTCTAGAAGTTTGTAACAAGCGAGTTTGTTTAACAAGGGATTAGTTGCGAGGAGTTTACTAAACTTTACTTTCTTTGTTGACGGGCTTGGGCAGATTGTTATATTTTCTCTTATCAGTTAATGTAATGGCTAATACCTACTTTGCAATTGATATTATTGTGATAATAACGCTACGCTATTGGAGCGAAAAAAATAGCTTTATGATAGAAATCAATGGAATATAATTTGTAAATCCTGAATACAGTACCCTACTCTATATTATAGTATATTTTCACGAATGTGAATACAAATAACTCTGGATATTAGCTCGAATCGCACAAAAAAAGTTGTCCCCGCGCTTTATTTTTTGGATTTAAAACTTTTAATATGATATCCACGCAGAATCACAGGCTTTTTCGATCCTCACAGGATAAAACTTGTCCCAAGGTTTTTTGCATTCCATTACCATTATTTCATACATTTTGTAGAGCGGTAACCAAAAAATTTGTAAATTTTTCTCCTATCAGGATCGAAAATGGTTTTGGTAACAAAAAAGGAACGCTACATACAAATATTTTGGGACATTTTGGGAAATGTGGTGGACCTTGCTTAGCATCATTGACTCTGCCTACCAATTTTCATCAATATCGAAGACTTAACCTAGCCCTTGACGGCCCCCGACCCCGTGGCAGACCAAAGAAGCGATGGCTGGATGTCGTGAAGGCTGACATCAGTGTGAATGGGCTTACAGTAGAAGATGCCCAGGATCGCGCAAAGTGGAGGCAATGTAGAGCGGACCCTGGCAAAGACCGGGATAACGCTAGGTAGGAGAAGAAAAAGAATCGAAGACGTGATCCAAATGTGCAAACTTTTTGAGTTGCACTTTTTGGCTACCCTAATTAAAGCCGTAATAAAATGAGATTCCGAGTCTTTCACGCGTCTAAAAACGAGATAGAATGCAACGCTGGTAACACGCTATTGTGGCCAGTGTTTGGACAAACCGATGCACAACACGGGCTTGTTTCACAAACAATACTTACGGGGAAACATCTGCGTAGCTCAAGGCTTTGGAATGATCTAGATTTTTCAGTTTTAGCCGACTATGAAAAGGAAGCGCAAAGATGTTAGTGACCCGCCATAACACATTTTTAAATAATAATACTGTTGGTATTATTTTACGCTCAGTCCCACATCTGTCTGACCTGTAATTCTAATTAGTCATTCATCATTATTTTATCCTTTCTTAGTTTATTTAATAATAGTCATGTTTTTTTGTACATTACGAGTATATAAAAAAACGTCATTTATAAAAAAGTCCTTGTACAAAATTTAATGATTGTCAAACCTATGTTCCTCATAAATTTTCAACCCTATTTGCACTTTCATATGAATTTTTACCATATTACTTCCAGCGTTAGATGTCGTATTATGTATGGCTCATGTTATCTATTTCTTGTTATTCTGTTAACTTTTACTTAGAAATGAACCTCCAGGTTTATTTTCCTTTAATGTTTTCATACATACATTATCTTCATTTGTTTATGTGACTGTTTGTGTTATTAATAAATAAAAAAACTCATTCACTCAACAATTATTTGCGACATCTGGGGACATATAGGGAAGATAAACCGGCAATTCATTTTTGTTGCTTAACACATTCGACGCCGGTGACACAGCGTCTGTGATCAAAAACATCTGACTCCTATGCCACATACGTGATCAAAATTACCGTACTCTAGTGCTACTAGCATAAATCAAGTACTTACTCATGTGTCAGTCCCATCGAAATACGATCATTTTTGACACAGGTATTGTGTCGCAGCATAGGAGTACAATCATTTCGGTCACACATGCGTGTCATTGGCATAGGAGTTCTAATAAGAAAATTTCGGTCGGTGTAGTAGTAGGATTTAGTGAAACAGTACCGGGGGCGAACGTGTTAAGCAATACACAGAGAGCTTCTATAATAGTTAGGTCTTGGAATGAAGCATTCCTTGTCTAAAACCTAAAGGACTACAAATTGCATTCTACGCGCCATAGTCCCTAGTGAGCCAATATCGAGATTACTGAGGGTACTGATGCATAATATTGCATACCAGCACTATGGTACGAACGGATACTGCTTACTGGGCAAGTGGGTGGAGAAACATCTGACAGAGTTTTAAATAACCATTTACAAGTCGAATTTTCACTGCGTTGTCGATATCGTCGGGGACAGTGCAATACCGCGTAACTAACAAATTCAATTAGGGTCAAATTGAGTGTCAATGTTTGATAATTGAACTCTATCTGCTTTGGTAGTTACGCGGTATTGCACTATACCCGACGATATTACGTTCTAAGTTCCGTAGTAAGACATAATTTGAAAATTAAATGTAGTTTTATTCAAGCCACTGATAGATATAGCCCCGTTTTGGGTTTCACTGAAAATCAGCGTCGCGAAATGTGCCCTGTGGCTCATTTCGTGACACAAAAGCTGAGTGCAGCCCCTTTAGCGCAATCTGTTTTTATATGTTGTTATTTATAGTTACCTATTATAAGTTGTATTGTGCTAATAAAGTAAATTTTCCTTCTTTCTTTCTAGACACCTACCCGTAATTGAATGCGTCTGCAACCGAATGCGTACGCAGCACGTGCGCATTGCTTGGGCGTTGTAGCGTATGTAAATGTCATATTAGATGGCACACGGGGCACACCGCTTGCGTGGCGTGTACGTGCGCGTGACGTGCCAGCGGTGTGTCATCTACTATGACATTTCCGACGCTACTACACACACGCGCAAGAGCTGCACACGCATGCTATGTGGCTGCCTTAAGTGCTAATACCACCATCGAAATGATCGAACTCCTGTACTAGAAACGAAAAAAATTGTATATCACTGGCATAAGAACTTGATTTAGGCTAGTGGCATAGGAATAAGCCTATTTTGACCACATATGGGTCATTGTAATGTAAAACTGTCGTGTGTGTGGACGCGGGATCCTCTCCCGCATTGGGCTATACAGCCACGACCGCAAGTGTCGTTTGGATGCTTAAAACATCTGACACATCTGGAAAGGCCTAAATATATATGTGTCATTGGAGTAAGATTTGTTTGATCACAGACGTTGTGTCAAAGGCGTAGAACGTGTTAATGAAGAATAGGATGACGTAACCCGTAACGTAAGTAATAATCTAAGTAACTAAATCATATTTTGAAGTTTATATCTTTAGCAAAGCCCTAGCATAGCTATACAAGTATTTGCTCATGTTATAATTATGTTTAGAAATAAAACAATGTACTTCGGTAAACTTCCAGAACAAAGCGTGTAAACAGCTCGTGCTTCTCAAATTAACATGGTTACGCCAAAAGGACATTTCAGTTTAGATATAACAAGGATTTTTCTTAACAGAATGTCAATGAAAAATATACGAGCTTGTACAATTGTCGTCAGATATATTGGACGATAGATATAGGATGCTCACAAATATCTGACGCCTCTATTGTTATGGTTTAATGTGCATGTTCATACCGTGTGGTGACGGCAGTAAGAATACATTTTGTCACCACCCCAACTCCTCCTGTGGGTGTCGTAAGAGTCGACTAATGGATTGAAGTGTCACTGACTATTATTTGATAAAAGTTTGATGATGGGTAGCAGCGTCATCATACTGCGTCATGGACACATTACTGCGATCGCCAATCCGCTTGCCCAGCGTGGCAATTATGGGTATTTAATTTACCTCCTAATGCGTCTATACGCATTGTAAATAGGAGAGGCCTACGTCCAGCAGTGGACTACCATAGGCTGATGATGATGAATGTGCATGTTCAGATATTTAGATCACCGTGGACGTTCTAATTTATCTGACGGCGACTGTCGGCTACAAAGGTACGGTCGTTTATGAATACGAGTAGGTAAATGAGATCGCTAGTCAGGATTAGGTACTTACTCGTTGGGATACCGAGTTATATACTTTACAAATGTAGAGTGCAATAGGTTATCTATGCAGAATTAAAATCGTAGTTAAGTAAAAATACCTAATTAAAACGATAGAAAAGTTAAACTTACATGTGTGGTCACAGACGTCACGTATACGAGAATTTCTTCGCTTAAAAAGATTCAGGTGTTTTATCTTCTAAAATTAAGTCATTGACAAAATACTCGTTCATAGTTAATGTTAATCTAATTGAAAGAGTAATTTGAATAATTTTGTTTTCTATCCGTGTAAATCTAAATACCCAAAACCAAATTGAAATTGTCGAAAACACTTCACGCTTTGTTACATAAAAGATGATTTAAACAAGACGTTAGTATATTACAATATAAATACGCCATATGTAATCAGATGTTACATTATTTACCCCATTCAATAATTACATAGGTGTGCCGCGGCAATTACAGTTGAGACGAATTACCGTAATGATTATATAGAATTGGCCTTGTAGTTATTGTGGTAGGGTTAAAGGTAAAAGGATGTGTCCTCATTTGAACAAATAAGATATTCGGTTTCATACCATCCTTTTTGCAAAACTACTGAGTGCTTACTGCTTTCTCTTTCACTTTTACCTGGAGCAAACAAGTTGTAACAAAGATAGCAGCACAAGCACACTTGTAATTCAAGCGGAAGCCCTTATCTAATTAGTGTTGTTAAAAAGAGACTTCTACTTGTATAATAAGTTACAAGTTCCTGAGTAACGGCCAAACGCCAGATAATTTATTTTAATGACAAGTACAGAGGACTTGTTGGCAATACTAAGAGAACTTGAATTTATCTAGGCCTCAGCTCTAGGCTCAGCTAGAGTTGCCATCCCTTCGGTTTTCCCCAGATTTGTCCTAGTTTAGAGAGTGTATCGCATCCAAAATTATTTTGCGTAAATAAGTATGTGCATGTCGGTAAAATCGGTAAATTTTAAAGTGTAACAAGACCATAGATGGAAAACACTATAGGCTGTATTCTAAAATTTTTAGACTGCAATGACGGGGCGTTCACAAAGCATTACGACAAGCCGTAGTATACGACAAGTAAAAAAGGATTTAAAACGTAGTGGTTTTTTAGAGGGCTGAGTTGAGGGCCAAGCCACACCGGATGCGTGTACAGCACGTGCGCGTGTGCGTGGCGTACGTTGCGTGCGTTGTAGCGTATGTAAATGTCATATTAGATGGCACAGCGCTTGCTGGTCACGCGCACGTGCACGCCACGCAAGCGGTTTGCCTTAAATCAAATATGCACGGGAATGAAGCTGTTGAAAGGCGACTGAAATTATAAGTGATATCAGGACAAAGTTCTCTATAAAGGTGCATGCAGACCAAAAGAGCATTCGCTGTTCTATCCCCCTACTCTACGAAATTCGATCGTTACACGAAACGTGATTCGTTGATTTCGTAGAGTGGGGGATAGAACAGCGAATGCTCTTTTGGTCTGCATGCACCTTAATCAACGAATAACTTTGTTAGCCATTGTAACGATTTCAGCTAAATACAGAGTTCAAAATAAATGGTTACAAATCATAAAAACCTCTCATCTCGCCATTGTTGGGACTGTAAGTTGTAATTCTAATGCAAGTCCCGTTTTTTTTGTGGCCGCCATTTTTAAAATGGCGGTAATAAGTAATAATACACATACTATATACCTAGTAGTTACAGTTACATCGTTACCAGTTGAACGAAAGTGACAAATGCGGTAACTATACCACTGATTCGCTACACAGACTATTTAGGTAATGTAAGTCCATTACAGTTATACATGGCCGCTCGTTTCGGTAATATTTAATGCGGCTTTATTGACAGCTTCCTCAAACCAATCCAGCGGAGGCCAGGCCTGCTACCGCGAACACCGAAGTTCGTAAATTTCGGAGATTTATCTCTGTTACTCCAACGAAGGTGTCATTAGAGTAACAGAGAAAAATCCCCGAAATTTGCGAACTTGGATGTTCGCGGTAGAAGGCCTGATACGTCTTTATATGAATGAAATAAATGATGTGTATGGAAAAATGCTGCGTGGTGACGCAGAGAATACATTTGTCGCCACCCCAACTCTTCCCGTGCGTGTCGTAAGAGTCAACTAAGGGGTTGAAGTGTCGCTGACCATTTATTTGCTCAAGATCGATGGCGGGCAGCAGTGTCATCAACATCATTATTGTGATCACCAACAGGCTTGCCCAGAGCCCAGAGCGTGGCGATTATGGGCGTAGGACTCCTAACATTGTTCCCTAAGTCATAGTCAAGGGTCGTACCCTCACTACCATAACAATCCTATCAGTGAGGGATGCCTATATTGCCTATTGCCCTAAGCCCTAAGGCCTACGGTAAGTACTTTGTGGCAGCGTTTTGTAGTTTTCTAAGTTAAGGGCTAGAAGGCGTCTTCGCCACAGCAAGAGGATAATTGAAAAAGAAAGCGAACCAAGGTGTTTTTTTTTTATAATTTAGCCTATACGGTTAGCTACTAAAATACATGGAATACATGATTATAAAGAAACACAGGGGACATAATATAATACGAATTTGCTAACTTTATAGGTATGGACGTAAATAGGGTAAGGCATGTTAGTACACTTTTTTTAACGGATATTTTATCTAAGAAGATAAACTTGTCCATAGATAAAACAACCCCACTGCAGCACTCACCTCCACCTCCCCACGCACCTCCAAAATGTTCCAGATGCCATTACATCATTTTTATTTGTGCAAAAAATCAATTTATCATTATTAAGATAATCCTATTGTACGTCTTGCAGTGATAAATGATAAATGTGATTAACTTCAAATCATACTCTTATCATTACTGATAAGGAAAATACTACACGCAAAGAAAATTACTATGTACTTGTGGATTATCTTATTGCCATACAGTGCCTTGGCCTGTATTTTAAGTGTTATGCATATGAATTAGTTATTATGTCATTTAATAGTGACAATAATAACTGTCATGTCAATTAACATAAGATTCCATTTGTGTGCTGTTAATAGTCTTTTGTGTAAAGTTTATGGCACATATCAGGGTTACTTCAGACATAAATGTTAAGAAAATTGAATGATTTAAAGGCGCAGGTGTAAGGTTTGATATATTTACAATGGGAATAAATTTTGATTTGATTTAAACTCTAGCCAGAAGATAGAAGACATTCTATCTTCATTCTCACGCCATTAAGCCAAATTTGACTGGCAAATTATATTATAATTATATTTCACTTAGATATAGTTATTGAACATTAATTCTGGCTACACTACTCAAAGGTTGTGTAAATGAAATAGCTTTATAGCCTGTTTTCTTTGTTATTACACTGGTCAAGATTTGAATGTATACTTTGTAAACAATTAATGTTTTTTTTGTATTGTATTGTAACCAATATAAATTATTTTAAGTTTTATTTCACATGTTAAGTAATACCATAATTTGCTATTTATTCTGACGCTGGTTATATGTTCTTGGATAAGCCATAGCCATACAATTAAATAAATAAACTATAATTGGATTGTTTATTTAAAATGTCACCATACCTAACAATAAACACTATGTTAATCATTATCACATGTTTATTTCCATTGTTCAATACAGTAAATGGAATCAATATAAATGTAGACCATGAAAGTAATATATGTATGTAGTTTGGAAACTTGTAATTCCTACATTATTGCCTGAGGTTCTCCCTATTTCACCTGTGCTGAAAGTTTACAATTACATCAAATGTTGCCAGATTGCATTAGTCATGCTTAGAGATGGTTACATTGTATTATGAAACTATTTTAAAACAATCTCTATAATTTGTCAGCCTCTGTATCCTAGTCAGTTTCTAATTATTTTTAATGTAAGAAGAAAGAAGCTATTTCAAAATGTATATGGCAGTAATGACTTGCATTTGCTTATTTTATACTTTTATAAACTATCAAGAGGCATTGCATTGAAGAATGTCAATAGGTTTTGTTAGATGAGTTTATTTTTTGTTATAGGTCCTATTCTACACATATACATTTAGATATATATGTTTCTTCATAAATCTTTGAGTGAAGACTAAATAAGTGTTTTTGGCAAAGGGTATTTATTAAAAAGGTAGTTCAGTGTGTTATTTTTAAAAATATCTGATAACTTTAGTCCATAGTAAAATAACAATATCAACTCACCCGGTGGGCTATCGGTGAGTATAGTAATTCCTGTAGGGTCGACATGCGGCGGGAACGCCTCATACATGTCGGCCTCCTCTTCCAGCACTGCCGACAACATGGCTGAGGGCATCATACACTACACAACACAACACTGCACAAGTTCTGGCTACCCAGGGCTCACACCCATGAGCCCGCTCGAGCCATCCTGCGAGCCTAGGTCAAATCTTGCTGCACCATCTTCAAATCTGAAATAAAAATAAAACTTCAGTACTACTAGTATCCTATCTTATTGGTGGGGCCCTTACGGATACACTTCGACCCATTGGGATCTTTTGTGTAATTGCCCCAAGTAGTAGTACTACTAGTAACTAAGTGCTAACACTCCATGTTTACGATGGACAATTTAAACGATGGAAGGATGATATTGGCAAGATGGGTGGCAGGCCCTGAACCAGAGCAGCCAGAATCTGAGTAATGGAGGGTACTGGGCGAGGCCTTTGTTGAAAGCCACACAGAATTAAAACTGAAACAACAGTTTACTGTCAAGAAATGTATTTTATTTTACATTATTAAATAAAAGGCTATAATTATAATAAAAGTCCATGTTGCAGGTAAAAAAAAGTTTCAGCACTGTAGTATGAAATAGGGTATTTATTATTTAAGAACTAAGGGTTGTAAGGAATGTATGTTTTTATACCTAAGCAATTTGGGTTATTGAAGATGAATGAATTTTACGCTATTGACTTTTTTATAAACTATAGGGTTTTTTATCATAATCATTAAAATATTATGATTTTTATCCAATTTTGGAATATTATTTGGCAAAACTTTGTTAATGAGCTTTATTCAGTTTTGGAATAGGAATAATAATAGTTTTGTGCAAGTTTATAATGAATACTGAAAATATGATGAATGAATCACTTGGCAAGCTTGGTGTCAAGAATCAGTTTCTAAAATCTTATTGGCAAACTCAGTAACTAAATAAACAGACTTACAGAGTAGACTGCTATAGCAAAGACACAGTCACAGACTGAGTTATCACCACTAATCAAATGATTACACCAGATAAGTGACTGGCTGATTCAGTTACCTAATTGATTATAATTAAACCTTGTTTGGATCAGCTGATCCCAGCGGCTGCCAGCACTTGACATGTTAAAGCTATTTTAAGATGCCAGCCGATTCAATGTCAGCTCAACTTTTACTTTAGAAAGGACTCACCGCAATCCTGGCGGTAAATTATACGGAGGAGGAGTGCGGACTCCGTAGTTACTGCTTTAGGGTACCCCGACGACTAAGGCCCGTGCCCGAGCGCTCCCGGCCCGACGCCTCCAATAGGATAATCGCCCCCGACGGTACCCGACGCTTTGTCACTTAAACGAACCACACTGAACAGTCTGAACATCACTTGGCATCAATAACTGACCATACGCACTCATACATAGTATTAACAGATCAATTTCACTGATAATTAACAAATTTTGATTTTTTAAATCGAATTATCCTCCTGCCGTTTGTTTAAGTGGTTGTGTGTTTTTGCGATTGATGTGTGCGGATTGTTCGAACTTCGAATTCGATTTTTGCGGGGAAAAAACTTCGGTTAGCCCGGTCGACGATGTGAAATAACACGTCCGCGATTTGTGGGAACGCGAGAACTCGCTCGTCGCGCGGTCGTCGCTCGGAATGCCATAGACTTTTGATACCGAGGTGTCAGCTGTTTCTGCCTACAGGCGTGAACTATGGGGTTCTGAGGGTTGAGGTTGTAAAAAAATATCATCAACAATATTACATAATTTTGATGTTAAATACGATTGTTTGTCCTAGTACGTAATCACATAAAAATAATTTTATCGATAAATTTAATATTTATCACAATGTATTGAAATAGTACCTACAGCCGGTAGCAAGTGGTCGTGAAAGTTGTTATGTGAAAAAAAATATGAACAAAATTTACAGCATGGATATTTTATCATTATACACATTCATTAAAACAATCCATAAATAATTTAAAAATATAATTATTATGAATACCTACATACTAAAATACAAGCGCTTCATGTAGGTACAGTGTGGAAAGATAAGTCGGGCCCTGGAGGGAAACTACCTTGAATCCTTAAGTTTATTACCTTATTTTACTTAAAAGATATTACAGTCATGTTACATTTGCCTGTCAGACAAAAACTCTATAATCTTGAATATTCAGTAAGTACCAAAATAAATTGTAACCGTTCAAATTAGAAAATAAATATTTGACTGCTCTCTTGTTTCTTTTAAACAATAAAGGATCCTATAAGCAAATGAGCTCACTTCACGATAATCACGATTTAAGGTAGATTCCCTCCAGGGCCCGTTTTATCTTTCCACCCTGTAAATTTTGTTTACTTCCGAATTAAAAGCGTGTAGAATATTTTGTTTAAAAAGTATAACTAAACTAAAACTACATAAAATCTAAAATAAAACTAAATAAAATCTAAAATAAATCTAAAACAGGCCCCTGCGGCATGGTACCCAGGACGCTGGCAGCATTTTCTCGCTGGATTGCCAAGCTAATGCGTTGAGCGAGGAAGCTGCCAGTTCTTGGGTCTCCCGTGGCGTCTCTGAGTCTCTTCGATAGGTTTTTGAAGAGACTCAGAGCGCTAGGACCCCACGGACCAAAGGTCTCGACGCCGAAAGGAACGAAATTATATTCGGCGCCGAGACCACTTGTATTTTCCCACCTTGGCTTTTTCGGCCGCCTCTGCTGCTGCCGCTGCCCTCGCAGAGGTTCGGTGGAGATGAGACGGGGCTAGCGTGTCTACGCAGGTTGCATCCCACACCAGCACCCGTCCCATACTCCACGGAACCAAAGACATATCATCAGGTCTCTTGCCGTCAGATCTGGATATGCCGGTCGGCTCTAAGAGAGCCGGCACACCAGGCCACGCAAGAGACCGTCGAATAATGTCATTGAGGGCAGTATGCCTTGAGAAGCGGCCCACACTTAGTCGGCAGGAAAGTCCGTGGTGTCCAAGACGGTCAACGTCGATTCCACAGGGGCAACAATGTGGGGCGCAGACCGGGACCCCGAGGCGAAGACTAACTGAAATTTGGAGAGTTTTAGGATCTAAAAAAGTACCAGTATTTGGGGAGGGGTGCGCTTGGAGCCAGTACCCAGCTTCCGTGGTGCTTACGGCATTTTGTTCAGTTATCATAGAATAATATTTGTAGGTAATGTAAACCAGAAATTTGCTATTTTAATTAATATTTAGATAAACCATAACTTAATAGTAAGCCTTAGCAAAATGTGACATTTTCCTACATATGGATGTATCACACCACGGCTTAAAAACTCGGATGAAATATTAAGATTAGGAGTACTTACAATTAGTCAATCGTATTTCAGATGCATATGACAACCGTCATCCATTCCTACATCATATTTAACTTGTTTAGGAGTTGTGTACAGAAAAAACAACTATTCTATCCCACTATTCTATCTGAATATGCTACGGAAATACCATAAATATTTATTAGATACCAAAAACTAGGTATCTGGCTGTGGAACATTAGATTAGAAACACATTATTCAAAACCTCACCCTTTGACTGTACTATACTGTTAATTTGGAATTGTGCTGCTTATTGCTATTTATAATTCAGTTTACTTTATACTTTACATACAAGTTAAGGTTTCTCTATTAGTACTGAATTTATAAATATGAACGTTAAAGTACCTACTTTCATTAACCTATCGGCTCTCTGTTCTGCCAGTCTGTTTTATTTGAATACTCATTTCAGCAAGTAAAAGTGAAGTATGGTAATAAAAAAGAAAAGGCTTTCATAAAGCATAGCAAGTAACAGCTAGACATTTATTTTAATTTGTGATTTGCTATTGTATTCATTATTCCACATTGGGCTCATTAATCAAAGATTTAATTATCCTACTAATTATAAAATAATTTTGTTTGCAGTATGAAATTGCCTTAGTGTTCTGGAATCTGGCAACATACGTCCATACTTTTATGACAACGGGATAGGTATATGCAGGATGTGGGATGAGTGAGAAGGATAACAGGATTTTGTTAAATATACGCATTATTTTGATTTGTAGCGCTAGTTTTTTTAAAATAAATATTTACATATGAAATTTATCAGTTGCCTTGTAATCGTTTGCTTAGCAAATGCTTTGTTTATTTGACTTGTATTGATTGTTTGCATTTCTTAAGCATGTGTACATAGCAACATTACAAAACCATAGACAAATCAATTATGAAAATCCTACTAATTGGTAGAAATTTCAACATTAACATTATGTTATCAATTAGTAGTAGTAGATTATATTATAATTATTATTCATATGAACAAATAAAACATGGAAGCCGCACGCCCTACTAAATTGCCTTTCAAAAACAATCCTGTTTTTTGTTGACAAATGTCACCCCCTTTCCACGCATCACAGTAATGAATTTCAACATCAACCTATAAAAACTTAAATCGTCATTTAAAAATAGTTGTGATTGGTCCATCGAAGTTTTGATTGGCTATATTCTACAAACATTTGTCAAAGATGTTGCGCTGAAATATGCGCGGTGTTATGAAAAGCGCTATGTCCTAACCATCCTGGTACAATTGTGTTTGGGGGCGTGCTATATATGGGTGTGCTTTGCTCCTAGACACCTTCTCCGCCTTCTCTTTTGGCAGTAACTTTAGTCTTTTTCATTTTTATAGTAGAGGTACATAAAATTGTAGATTCTGATTTCAAGGTAGATAAATTAAACTTTAAGGCATCCCATCATCGGTAAAGTTTTATTTAGTTATATTATATTCACGAGTGACAAGATGAGAGTTAATAAAGCAGAATGCTAGTGACTGTTTAAAGGTTTACATTATAAATAGTGTCCATTTGCAGTGATTATCGGTGACAATTCAATGAACTATGAATGTCCGTATGTATGCATAATAAATAAATCATTGTCATCTTCCTAGCGTATTCCTGGCATAGTGTTTGTCATAATTCAAGGAGTACGGGGTCAACATGACAACTGAACTGGCACACTTTGTTACGTAAGTGACTATCTTCTGATATTTTTACCCAGAAGGGACATTAAGCTTCTTTATGATTATTTAAGAATATGACAGTAGTAAGCGCAAATTAGTGTTTAAAGTAGGTAGATTAATGATATTTTTTAAAATTTTATCAATAAATTAATATATTTTAAGAAGAAATATGTTACTTGTAGTTTTGCAACAGTTCACAGTTTTTGGTTTCGAAATTCTAAACATCTACGGTTATATTGATTGATGTCGCATAGCAAATCACGGTAATTTTAACTCTGCTCCGTGCCATATATCGTAATTATTAAAGCCCTTGTAGTGTCACAGTTTTTGGTTTCGAAATTCTAAACATCTACGATTATATTGATTGATATCGCATAGCAAACCACGGTAATTTTAACTCTGCTCCGTGCCATATATCGTAATTATTAAAGCCCATGTAGTGTCCTACCCACAGTTGTTCTTTGATCCTTCTGTTCCCACTGCTGGGCAATAGCCTTCTCCTCAGTCTCCTAACTTCCTGGTTTTAAGCTATCTGTCTGTGGACGCATCGTCCCGTCACTTCCTCTTTTGCCAAATGCTCGCCTGTCTTGTGGCATGCACGCAACCATACCTACATAGTAGATACCTAACTATGGTATTAAATTTCATGTAGTAAATAGTCATAGTAAGAGTGCTCAGCAATAGAGCATTATTTAGCCTAAAATATTATAAAGAGACGCAGATATTGAAATATTATTCATAAATAAAACGGTATCGTTTACAATTTTATTCAGAAAAGTCAGCAGAACTGAAAAACACTGTAAATCTAAGTGGTACCGTTTAAAACTTCTAAAAAAAAAAGAGTTTACTTACTATAATAATTAGCAGTCGTAAAGGTAAGCCTGTAACCGTAGAAAATCGTGAAAGGGTTGGAATATGGAGGTGACGTAACAAGATATACATAGTACGAATTAAAGTCGTATATACACATGCGTCCAGTTTCTGCCAGCCCCCTTATGAAAATAATCCCGCCACCTAGCCGGAGGGCGTTCCACGCTACGTTTACCAAGAAACGGTCTCCACTCCCGAAAACGCTTGCTCCAGCGGTTATCGGTTCTGGCAGAAACTGGATGCATAAAGCAGCAGACCGAGCTCTGTGACGTACCTTGGGGGAGGCCTGTGTCCAGTAGCGGACTGCAACGGGCTGATGATGATGATACACATGCGTTATTTCAAATACACAAAAAAAAAAATTCGATGTTTGCGTCATCGTTCTTGTCGGTAAATAAATAATTATGGAAAGTGAATATGAAGGCACCTGACACATTTTAGTAGTTTTTTGCATGTTAGTATGGCAGTACTAGAATCATCTGCCAGCTGTCATGTCACTGTCAATGTCACTGTCAGTGAGTACATTTACTTTCGTCATGTCACTTCACTTGTGTTGTTTGTGAAAAAGTTGCTTACAGAAAGGGATTACAGGCTTGCAACAGCAATATTTTATATTGTTAATTCCAACAGACAGCTAACGTCGATGTAAAAATGCCACCAACCAAAACGGAGTCTCTAAGAGGTTCGTACCAATCGATATTACAAACGCTTGCTGTCTAATTTTTGTAGGGCTTCTAAAAAATGGTAACTTGTTTGCAG
>JALPQI010006088.1:0-68757 GCA_025490895.1 Thaumatotibia leucotreta
CAAGGTTGACTGGTAGAGAATGCCTTATGGTATTAAGTTCGCCTTTTATACTATTTATTATTAATAAATAAAGAACTGATTTATGTATAGTCATCATCATATTCCTTCGTCCTCCGTACACTTAAATCGTATTTTATTCATATACTTTGAATTACACCTCAGCAGTGTTATTCATTAAGGACCGCCTTGCTATCAGCGCTGTGTCAGCGCTGCGGTAGCGTCGAGCCTAAAAATGGTATTCACTAATGCACTTTAAACGACACTAGCGCTCGGCGACGAATGCGGCGTGAGCTAGAACTACACTGCGTCGAGAGTTACCGCCTAGAGTTCGACGACGAGCTGTTCTAAGTTAGTGAATACCGTTTTTCGCAGCGCTGCGCTCGACGTCGAAGTGAAGGCTGTCTCGTCGTCGAGCTCGTTGATGAACGCAGCGTCGAATGTGTGAATAAGAGAATAGCATAGCTGGAGTTTTGTATAGCTGTCTGCAAGCTTACTTAAAATACTGTGTATTGTTTGAAGCATTGTCCGTGTCGTGTGCAGACGCAGTCGTGACATTCTCGAGTGCATCTCGAGCGTGTGCAATGCGTTTACGATATTCGTTGCACTCACGACCCAATTCTAGCCGGTACTGCGGTAAGATGGGTACTAAGTCATGTCATGAGGACGAGACTGAAGAAACAGCCTGTCATCGCCTTTGTTTGTCCACTGTTGGGCATAGGCCTCTATTAGCACGCTACTGTGATTTGTTTTCGGCTAGTCGCAACCATCTTGCGACAATTATTCACTCCGTGTTAGACACACTTCAGTTTTACAAAGAAATCTCTAAATATCGACGATGAACAAACACTAGCAACTTTTAGTATGGAACTGGAAATCGACGAAATTTTTCATATAAATTGGTCGCATGATCTCATTTTGCATGGGAAAGTTTTTCTTTTTCGCGATTTCGGCGTTGGTTCCATACCAAACGTTGTTCAGTATGTATGACTTACATATGTATAGGTATACGGTGTGTGCGAAGTTATTAGTGACTCAAGAAACACTCTGTATACTTAATCGTATCTGTATCGTAATTGTTATAGGTATCAAGCTTACCACGTAAAACTAAATTCGAAGAAGTTGCGACTTCCTCGCACAACGCATCAGTACGTATTTCGATACAGCGAGGTAAATGACGCCAGCATCCTCGGTACAATGCCACAAGGGCCAATCTTAGATTTAGGTTACCGTAAAACCACCCACCTATGGTCCAATACTGCAACTGAAGGATACACGGAAAAAACATGTCAAGTGCTAAAAAAAACATAGCAAATTCACACCTTATTCTGTTAAAAGTAAGATGGTTTTTCCTTCTGTAATTTGAATTGACTAAACATGTTCTTTCCGTGGACCCTTTAACTATGGTTCACAATTACAACTTCTAAACAAGCATCAGTCCCAGACCTTTTTTTTGGCTTCATCCAAGTTTTTTTATTATAATTGAGGAGTTTTTGCCTTTGAATAGCACGATCACACCTAACGGAAGATATTCGATTATGTTTTAAGGAAACTCCGGGTTTAGTCCAGTTAAGAATAAGAATAAGATTTTTTTTATTTGCCTTAAATATGAAATATACGATTACAATACGAAAGAAAAGAAAAAAAATAAGATAAAATAAAAAGAAAGAAAACAATCACTACAATAAACGTTAAAAACAAAAAAAAAACTTAAATATAGGCAAATGGGTCCCAGTTTCAGCATGTGCCAAGAAGCTATGCAGCCCAGCGCTGGTTTTCAAACTGGTCCCTAAAGAGTGGTCGCTACGCTGTCAGAGTTTATAAAAGCTGTTTGTAATTAAATTTGATGCCTTATGGCATTAAGTCTGCCTGTTGTATCTGTATTTTTTTACTGTGCAATAAAGTTTAAATAAATAAATAAAAAATAAATAAATTTACTGTAATGTATGTTGTATAACCGTTTGTTTCTCAATAAATAAAAATAAAATGTTTTTGATATATGGTTAGGAGGTTTTACGGTAGTTACTTAGTTATATTATAAATTGTACAGTTTTGAAAATAAAGAGCAATTTGTTTATCAGAATAATTAAATGACCTGGAATTTGTGATTCAACGGGTCTGATGACGCGACGCCATCTTTTTAATTAAGGGCCGGTTCCATGCTGTCTGTGGATGTAATTACATTTGTTAATGGTTACCACATTACCAGTTCGACGATTGTGGTCAGTGTGTGTTCCAAGAATAATTGTATTAATCTTGTTGATTGGTTATAAAACTTATAAATTATTACATGATAATAGCTATTCGGAAACAAGGAGTAGAATATCTTATTACATCTCAGTGGAGTTATTATTTACTCGTATTACATTAATTATATAGGTACGCAGTTTTAAGGCAAAATTGATAATGCATTATTTAATACTTTTTTAAATAATTTTGAATTAGCAAATTATCAATAATATTTAAGTAAAAAACGACTCTACCGTACATTTTAGTCAATCAATCTTTAAAAAAAGTCAGTTTTCATATTTGGTCCGATCAAAATCCTGTTATAAAAATGTTACGATGTTCTTATTACATTACTCAGAATTTAAGTGCACTGAGACATATTTCTGAGCAGTTTTACATACACCTTGCGAGTATTGTGCCTTTGAATGTATCATCATCATCATCATCATCATCAGCAGGCCATAGTCGTCCAACTTTCTTTTGACTGTATAAGTTGTTAAAAATCAGAAATAGGTTATCATTTTGGGTCACCATTTTGTCCAAACATTTGATTGCCAACGCTAGAAAAAAATGTCTAAAAAGTCACGATTCCTCGTTATAAATACTTAAATACACAAAATGCAACAAAGTATTTATAATTGAACGGGAGAGAGCATACTTGGCTATGCGGCGCTTTGAAGACAATTTCGTTTAAACTCGTGGGCAGATACCGTGCAAAATCCATTTAGGAATGGAAAAACGTCTCGGCACCTTTTAAGTAACAATTGCCTTAAAAAAAACAGTCAAGTGCGGGCGTGCTGAGGGTTCCGTACCATCGCACAACTATAAAAAAACTAATTAATGGTGCATTTTTCCCCTCGCTATTTCTTGGGAACGTCCGAATTAATCACACGCACATCATCACCATATCTCAGTCCACTGCTGGGCGTAGGCCGCTCCTATCAACTATGCGTATAGACTACTATACTTCTTTACACGCTGTTACACGCTTAAAAATGCGGAATTTTGAAGACAAAAGCGTAATTCAACTTCAGTATTTTTATTTATTTATTTAATCTTTACCAAGTATAACATACAAGTACTAAAATTTCGTTGACATTTTCACATTTTAAAAGTTACAGGGTTAGACGGGACATTTTACCACTATTCAAGTCAAAAAAAATAAATTAGGAAACTCAATATAATTTGTGGTACTTCACCACTTTTTTGAATTCATGTAATATTTTTTCGTGGATACTAGGCCACGATATAGGTAATATATGTTATAGATAGATAGATACATATATCACTATGTAAGCAAATGCATCAATTTGTACGACCAAAAAACCCATGATAACTTACGCTGCCATGGTACCACCCAAAAGGTACCAGCGTTTTTTATCTAAAGAATGCCAAAACCGTAACCCTTCAGCCAGTTAACAAGAGCAAATGCACTCGATCTTGATAATGCCGAGCGGTACGAATACGAACCGGATGCAAGTATCGGCCGGTGAAAGTAGATCTTACAAAAAATGCTCCCATTCCTGCGCTTGCCATGAGACATTCACTGCTAGTTTGGGACTTTTAAATACCTCGTTTGACATAAATATAGGTAAAGTATTTAATATAGCCGTGTGGTGACGGCAGTAAGAATACATACACCCAACTCCTCCTGCTGGTGTCGTAAGAGTCGACTAAGGGATTGAAGTGTCACAGACCATTCTTTGAAAGATTGATGATGGGCAGCAGCGTCATCATAGTGGACACTTACTGCGATTGCCAGCTCGCTTGTCCATCGTGGCGATTATGGGCATTTACCTCATAATGCTTCTATACGCATAGTTAATAGGAGAGGCCTACGTCTAATTAGTGAATTGAGATGGGCTGATGATGTGACAGCGTTTCATTGAATAACAGTCGCCAATATACAGACGAATTAATTTCAAGTCGGTTAAAAAGCGTTCCCATTCCATGATTGGCCACACATTCACAAGCTAGAACGTGGCCCGTTTGGAAAGGATCGTGATGCGCCCGCGCCGGCAATTACGTCTATGTGGGTCCCGAGCGCCAACGGCCTTGTGGAAAGATGCAACCGCACAATTTCTAAAGGGAATTTCTATAGTCTGGCAGTCTATGTTATTAAGAAACATTTCATTTATGAAATATTTCAATTCATTCGTGTTATTTAAGTAGTAACACTGCAATTCAATTCAAATGCTGCCATAGCGACAGCAGCCATATTTAATATTTTTTATACACGTTTGAACAATGATCTTCACACTTGCTGTCTAAGCGCGCCATTGGACAAATCTTCTTCTCAGTCGATTCCTCATTACTGAGGGGCGTGACTACCATTCACGGTTTTTTCGTGTCTATGTCCCTCACTACGTTTCTCCAGGTCTCCCTGATCTCGTTAATTACGTCTATCCACCGAGTAGGCGCTCTTCCTCTACCTCTCTTCCTTCCCTTCCACATGGCCGACCATTATCAGTTTTTCCAAACCATCTTCTTGCCTGGCCAGACGTCCGAAAAAGCGAAGTGTGCGCTGATAGCGACACATTATAGCTTGTAACAGGCGTGGATCCAGGGGGGGGGGGGGGCGGCAAGGGCAAGACTTTAGGTATAATGTAATAATTATACCTAAAGTCGACAAGAAATAACAACTTTATTTACGTTTATCAACCAAATACCGATAATCAAGGTTCTCACACAACCGCAGCCAATCACAACAATGCAATAAAGAATGTTTAGTTAGCACCACTGGAACTAATTGATTATTGTGGTTCCAAAACAACAAACTTCATAAATATATACACGATAACTGTCTTATCGTAATGGTGTAACAGTATTCGTTACACCATTACGATAAGACAGTTTAACACGTTTCAAAAATACAAAATAACATAACTTCAGAATACTAACCCCCTTTTTTACGTGATGAAGGTAGACAACTGAGTTCTCAGCACACCTGATGGAAAGCAGGAACTGAGGCCCATGGACATAGTGATCAAAAAATCGCTTATTCGCTTCCTACGCTGAGAACTTCGATGGATTGCCTCTGTCTATGCCAGTAATTACCGGCTATCTTACCCCCAAACCGAAACACAGCAGTGCAAACACTGCTATTTAGCGGCAGTTTAACGGGTAAGATGGTGGTAGCTATCCGGGCGGACCCTACACGAGGTCCTACCACCAGCAAAAAACGAATATCCCTTATTCATAAACGTCCCTAACTCATCATATTTCGGTCCCATCAATATGTCGTTAAGACCTTAAGGGAATAACTATACTTATCGGCTTTCTAAGTTAGGAGATGTTTATGACTTAAGTTGTGATTTGCCGCCGACCCTTTTGCGATTTTTAATTATATTTATTTAATACAATTTACGTGTGACATGTCCGCTGTCACTACTATAATTATTCATTTAGGCATTTTGTCTGTTGGCCATGTTTCTTAAACTTATAACAAGTCCTAGCTTATAACTAGGTATCGATTACCACTTGTCCTTCTGGGTAGTAGAGTAGCGACTGCTAAAAAAGATGTTGGGAGGCAATTGCCTGGCTTCAAAGACATGCCACGAGGGATATGACTGCGTTTAAAATTAACCATCGGAATTAGGAGACACTTGCGGAGAATTTCACAGAGTGACGAAAAATCATTGGACATGGTCGCAAGTATTGCAATGATCAAGCCACACATTGTTGTATTTTTTCTTGGAAGATCGTACTTTTTTGTGCGATAAAATTTGCATTAATCAGATCAGATAATACTATCTGAAGTTATTTTGATTTGGACGGCGTTTAAGCGAATCTTTTTAGATTTTGGATTTTAAAACATAAAACAGAAGAATAAATTTACAGTCCCATGGCTGTTTTAACTACATGGAACTATCGTGTAACAGTGGACATTGATTTTACGATGGCTACTTTATTTCTTTGTCAAGTATCTATAGCTATAGTATTACAGGTATGATGAAAACTGGCTCGGTTGTTACCTTTTAAAACGGTACCTCCTCGCGGCACTCTCACTCCACATTCTATGTTATCTGCCGTACGCTCGAGAGCACACTATCAATGGGTTGCTCGAAGAAACCTATTCTCACAACAAAATGATGATGAATTATGCTTTGTAACGTTTTGACTTGTCCAATTATCTTTTATGAAGAAAATGGTGTGACAGTAGTATTGAAATTAATAATCTAATTATTAATATTTTCTTCGGTTACCGCGATGATTAAGCATAAAGTAAAACTATTTAAACTGAATAATTTTTATAAACCTTAAAGAGAAACCTAAGTGATAGTGGGCGGGGCACATTGCACGTAGAACCGATGGCCGTTGGGTAGAAAGTATCTCAAGTGGCGAACGCGTACCGGAAGGCACAGCGTGGATACAAGGTGGATTGATGACCTGGTGAAGGTCGCAGGAGTCCGCTGGATGCGGGTGGCGCAGGACCGGTCATTGTGGCAATCATTGAGGGAGGCCTATGTTCAGCAGTGGACGATTTTCGGCATCTGGGCCGATTTTCTCAACTTTACATAGAAAATTGCAAAGGAGTTCTCATTATTGTTTATATAAAATGTTTTTAGTCGAATTTTCATCATTCCCATTTTCTTCTTCACTTTGAAATTAAAAAAATAATTAAGTGACTTAAAAATCTGAACATTCCATGTTTTTTCGACTAAGGGATTCAAGTTAAAATTGATGATGGTCAGCAGCGTCATCATAGTGGTCAGTGGGCACACAAATGCAATCGCAACCCGCTTGCCTAGTGGCGATTTTGGGCATTACCTACCTCTTGCGTCCATGCGCATAGGCAAAAAGGGAGGTCTTTGTCCAGGAGTGGATTGGTAAAAGCTGATGATGTGATGTGTAAAGGTGGATTTAGACCAAACGAGCGAATGCACATTCTATTCCCCACTCTACGAAATCAACGAATTTCGACGAATTACGTTTTGTGTAACGAACAAAATTCTTAAGGTGCGTTTAAACCAAAAGAGCATTCGCTATTTAATTCTAACCGCCCACTCTACGAAATTAGATCGTTACACAAAACGTGATTGGTTGATTTCGTAGAACGGGCGATAGAACAGCGAATGCTGTTTTGGTTTAAACACACATTTAGAGTGGGGGATAGAATGCGCATTCGCTTGTTTGGTCTAAATCCACCTTTACTCGTATATTTTAGTCAATAATAAAATTTTGTTACATTAATTTAACATGTGTCATGTACTCAATTGTATAATACGTAAGTCGTGCGATATTACACAGTTTATTATGCAAGTCAATAAGTAAACCGGCTTATTGGGCGATTGCATCATCATATGCCGTTGCATGTGTGCATGCGATGCGTGCATAGTGTGCATGTGTGTGCATGTAACATGCTGAATTGAGCATGACCTTTTCTTTTCTATTGTCCTAAATCTTTTCGCTTTGATACCTAGTCATTATCATCATCAGCCTATGATAAGCCACTGCTGGACGTAGGCCTCTCCTATTAACTATGCGTAGAGAAGCATTAGGAGGTAAATATCCATAATCGCCACGCTGGGCAAGCGGATGTAATGTGTCCACTATGCTGCTGCATCCACGCTGCTGCCCATCATCAATCTTTTATCAAATAATGTTCAATGACACTTCAATTCCCTAGTCGACTCTTACAACACCCGCAGGAGGAGTTGGGGTGGTGACAAATGTTTTCTTACTGCCTGACGCCAGGTGTGGTGACCCACACGGCGGGTCATTATCATCATATCAGCCGAAAGACGTCCACTGCCAGGCCACAAAATCGGTCCTGCGCCACCTGCAACCAGCGGACTCCTGCGACCTTCACCAGTTCGTCAGTCCACGTTGTGGGTACCCACGCTGCACCTTCCAGTACGTGGAAAGGTTCTTGAGTGGCAGCCCCGTACCGTACCGGAATACCTAGTCGTTCTATCATAAATAAGGTTTAAAGCGAGTTTATTTTTGGAGTACTTATATGTCATACTCATCATCAGCCTATCTCAGATTTTAGTCCACTGCTGGACATAGGGCTCTCCTATTATGTGTATGTACGTATTTAGATGGTCATAATTGCCGTGCTGGGCAAGCGGATTGCCGATCGCAGTAGCGGTCCATTATGATGATGCTGCTGCCCATCATCGAACTTTAAAAAAATCGTCATAACACCTTAGTCGACTCTTACGACACCTACGGGAAGAGTTGGGGTAGTGACAAATGTATTCATAATGCAGAACTGCCCAAAAATGTATACAATAATACATTTTTGGGCAGTTCTATGCGATTATTCTGTCGCACCAATCAAGTCATTACCATCCTCAAATTATTGACGAACTGTTTCATCATTGTTTCGTCATTTTCGGTTATCTTGTAGCAGACACATGTTTGTTTGCTATTCTGGCATAATAATTCGTATGCTTTTATAAAACGGAAAATAAAGTGGTGATGGTAATGAACAATCATCATCATCATCATCATATCAGCCGAAATACGTCCACTGTTGAACTGGGCTATGCTAGGAGTCTCTCTGCGTGATCGGATTAAAAATGAGACCATCCGCAGCAGAACCAAAGTAACCGAAATAGCTCTCCGAATCGCTAAACTGAAGTGGCGTGGGCGGGGCACATTGCACGTAGAACCGATGGCCGTTGGGGCAGGAAGGTTCTTGAGTGGCGGTCACGTACCGGAAGGCGTAGCGTGGGTAGGCCCCCCACAAGGTGGACTGATGACCTGGTGAAGGTCGCAGGAGTCCGCTGGATGCGGGTGGCGCAGGACCGGTCATTGTGGCAATCTTTGGGGGAGGCCTATGTTCAGCAATGAACAATAAAAACGCGTAAAAAAACGCATAGAAACACCCTTTGATCCGTGTCAAATTACTGACGAAAAGCCAACCCAAATAGCAAACTGGATCGGCAACTGTCATTTTTACAGATCAATAGTATTAAAGGTGCTATTATTGCTTCACTGCGGCCATTCGACATTGTTTATTGGCAGCTTTTGACATCACTGTAATACGACCGCTATTACGACAGCTTTTACGAGTATACGATTTCGAGCTTAAGAGTAGGAAATCATTTACAAGCTTCTGTAGCCTAGTTGGTAGTGACCCTGCCTACAAAGCCGGAGGCTCCGGGTTCGAATCCTGGCGAGGGCATTATTTGTGTATTTATTTATCACAAATATTTGTTCATTGGTCGTGGCTGTCTATGTATTTAAGTATCTATATGTATACTCTATCTATCTATTATGTATACCGTCGCTTGGTACATCACAACCTTAATTGAGCTTACTGTGGGACTAGGTCGATTTGTGTAAGATGTCCCAAGATATTTATTATTTATTTATTATTATTATTATTTACAATTATTTAGTATACGCTATGTAACAAATGTAATACGTGCCATTAATTAAAGGTATGTGATTAATTTGTAAAATAATTAATAAAGAAGTTTTTGAAACCACCTTTAAAACATAACAAATGGCATAAGTTGCGTAAAAATGTCAGATTTAAGTGACACAATAATATTTACAAAAAATGTATGTGAACTCTTTTAAGGTTTTTGGTGATAAAATCAAAATTGTAGTCTGAAAGTGCGTGAGTATGAAATATGCAAGATTTTAGGTTTGTTTACTTTTTTTTTCGCTTTCTACTGGCGAACGGAATACAGCCTGTATAAAGTGTATAACTAATACCGCCTCTAAAGCCGCATTTCCACTTAGTGTTCTGAGCGAGCATTCACTTGTTCGTGGGCTGACGAACGAACATTTTGCTATGTGAAATCCTGTTTTCATCTACCCAAGAACGAACGAATGCTCGCTCAGAATTTTCAGAACATCATCATCATCACCAGCCTATGATAGTCCACTGCTGGACGTAGGCCTCTCCTATTAACTATGCGTATAGACGCATTAGGAGGTAAATGCCCATAATCGCCACGCTAGGCAAGCGGATTGGCGATCGCAGTAATGTGTCCACTATGATGACGCTGCTGCCCATCATCAATATTTTGTCAAATAATGGTCAGTGACTCTTCAATCCCTTAGTCGACTCTTGCGACACCCGCAGGAGGAGTTGGGGTGGTGACAAATGTATTCTTACTGCCGTCACCACACGGCTCAGAACACTAAGTGAAAACGCGGCTTAAGCCTACACACATTTGTCCAAGGACGGAAAGTGAAATAGAAAATCATATTTGGCTTTTCGATTTTCTACTGGCATCTTGGCTACGCCCGTTAAGACGATAGGAATAATTGCTCAGGACAATCGAATATGGCTATTCGATCGTAAAGGTTACAAGTTTGACATTTGGAGATATAAAATAAGACTTTCTTTCGCAAGCTTTTACAGCTTTGGTTATAGTTTTCGATAACATTTGTGAAGTTTATGGATATTAAAAGCAGTTCATGGATTATTACGTAAACTTAGATGCCAGTTGGTAGTAGTAGTAGTAAGTAGTAAATCACTTTATTGTACACCAAACAAGTTATAACACGATTATGTTGGTCTACTGCGACCCACCATTGACGTATTGCATCTCTCTCACACTTACCCTCTTATTCATAAACGTTTGTTAACTTAACAATCCGCTAAGAATTGTTTGTACCTTTCGGTCTTAACAATGTGTCTATAAGAGCAAAAGGGTCAAACAATTATTAGCGGCTTGTTAAAAGGGCCTGTTGTCACTAGCGATCCACTGGGGCGATTTATAAGCGATTTCTATACAAAAATTGCACGCGAGTTCGCCACGTGAGATTTTGTTTTATATATAGAAATCGCTTCAGTGCATCGCTAGTGTGAACAGGCTCTAAGTTAACAAATGTTTATGATTAAGAGGGTTAGATTTCAAAGCATCGCGTGCCTGCTATACGCCACATTTGAAAATCGAGTTTAAGTAGCATAATTTTGCATAAAACCAGCATGACACAAGTGACTGTAACCATGGAAATAACAGATAAAAAAAGTTGATTCACCAACCTACCTATATAAATTTAAACTACCCAGGAATTAAAATATTATCGAACCGGTTTACTCACGTATTAAGTCGATGTTTGCTCGACATGTTTCGACCCATTAAGAGGGTCTTCGTCCGGAGCACCCTCGGCCAAAACCCGACGCGTACTGCGGGCCTGCGCCTTGCTAGAACGGGTACTGGCCGCGGGCGGTGGTGGCGGTTTGATAATATTTTAATATGTTCGAGTCTCCACGTTAGTTATAATTCTATATAAAATACCTAGGAATTACTTTTACAATACTATTACTTTTTATAAATAATATAATATTAAATAAAACTGCGATTCCACTTACATAACTAAGCATTTACATCACTATTATGTAATTTCAATAGGAAATAACTTGACGAAACTTATAATTAACCAAATAACATAGGTACCCCTAACCACAATACCGGTCCCATTATTTTTACATTCGACTTTTTGACCTGTAACTCAGGTCTGGGAAATAAACATTCAGACAGAGCAGCAATTATAACTATTATGACAGCGTATGCCATTGCTATTTCGTGAGAGAGTTGGTCATGTATTCCTATTTAGCAAACATGGAGCGAGGTACCCTCTCATTAACCAGTAAAATTAGACCTCCAGTGTCCTTTACACGAGTATACGAGTATCTTCAGTTTATTAAATAGTCACATAATAAACTTACAGAGCGCTCATCAACACGTTATATTACATTGTGCATCAAGGGAGGTAAGTACGGAATTGCTAACGAGTGTTAAAAGCCCGACGCCGTAGGCGGAGGACTTTTAATGACTCGAGTTACTATTCCGCTTACCGACCGTGATGCATACAATGTTTTTCATCACACTTGCCGACAAAAAAATAAGTTTTAAGACAAAATATAATTAAATGATGTGCTGACATTTCATTGAACTGGGTTTTAGTGATGGTCGCGCTGAATAACTTGGAGCAACACTATGGAGTTAACCAAGAAATCGCGAAAAAAAATCGCCTAAATATGAGTTGATTAGGCCTTAATTCTTAGTTAAGTATCAATGAAGTTATATTAATTAGGTTCAAAAGGTCTGCCAGCAATGGAGCGCAGCATTTTAGGTGTAACGAGGATGGATCGCATCCGGAACACTACGCAGCGCTCCAAAACACGCATAGCTGACGTGGGTGAAAAAACTGCCAGACTAAAATGGGTTTGGGCCGGTCACTTCTACCGAATGCATCCAGAAAGGTGGGCTATTATAGCGACCAAGTGGATGCCACAAGCTAGGCGTGAACGGAGGTGGAGATAGCGGAATTACCTAGACGCCTTCATCAATATTTTTTTGCCAAAACCGGGAGCTGTGAAGATCTGAGGGATCGGCCCTTGCCTAGCAGTAGGACACTTACAGACTAAAGAAAAAAAATAGGAGACTCTCACTAGGAACGCAGAAGACCCTCAGATATTTTTCATACCGTAGCTCGCTCAGCGATAGCAATGCTCTCGCTCGGCGTTCTCACGACAAGGATGGTACGTAAAAGGTGCTAGACGTTCTCCTGGCTTAATTGAATGATCCTCAATCTCACATCCGTGCTGTGACGGAGTAAGAATACAAAAAATCACCGCCCCTCTCTTCCCGTGGGTGTCGTAGGAGTCGACTAAGGGAAATACTGAGTATCCATATCCAGCTTCTCAGCCGGTGGTAGGGTATTTTTACTAGTACCCGCCTGGTTGGCTACCACCGTACATTCGGTGTAAACGCCCGTGAAATGACTTACCTTCGTGTTTGCCGTGTTTCGGGGTCAGCCGGTGTATTTACCAGCATCTAGCGGGCCAGCAAGGCGGTGGCAACTAACAGGTTACTGATTGTCTCCTGTTCGTTGCCGCCGCGATTTGGGCTCTACTTTTCACTTACGATCAGGTGGAGTGGAGCCACTTTGTTGTGCCAACGTTATTTTTATTGGGTCGGCAACGCGCATGTGACACCCTGAGGTTGCAGGCGCCCATAGGCTACGGTGACTGCTTTCCATCAGGCGGGCCGTATGCTTGTTTGCCACCGACGTGGTATAAAAAAAAAAAAAAAATTTAATATCTTAGTCCAGTAAAGCGTGCCTTTATAGAATACCTACCTGGGGGGCAACCATAATCTAAATGCGTTTCAGTTTGGACTCTGCTTGTTAGTTTTTAACAGTTATTCTATGGAACTGACAAGTGTTCACTCACTATTAATAATTTTTTTCGTATTTTTTGGAACCACGGATCAAAAGTTAGAGGGGGGTTTTACCGCTGGACAAGCGTTCCTGGATAGTTATTCTGGATAGAAAGTAAGTACGCGTTAAGAACGCGGTGGCAGCTCATGATACGTCTACTGTACCGGTACACGATAGAGTAGAAAGCGAGTAGAAGCCGAGTGATCGTCACACTGGTAGCGTTTTAATTACGTAATTATTATTGTCTGTTTAACTACTTTAACAGATGGTGTTATTTAGATTACGTTATATCCTATATAATAAAGATTTGTATAGATAAATTACCGATAGTATGGAATTGGGTATGTCAAGTTTTTTGAAGTGGTGTAAATTATATTTTATTTGGATGATAGGCTTCCTAAGGATCACGAAAAACCAGTTATTTTATTTTTATAACTATTAATTTATTATTAATATTATTTATAATATTTTTAATTTATGGCTCACAAGCTAAACGACTTTTGCGCTACTGAAAATTTAAAAAAAACACATGATGGTTGTCAAATATGTCAATGTCAAAAATAACTACGTCTTTCAACGGTTTTGTTCGTTCGATTGCATTTGGTGGTTTCAGTGATTTATAGAATATTTTAACGACCTCAGCACGAATTTTGGACTCTTGATCTTGCCGCACTACTCCATGACCCCTGCACGATATTTTGGACAACGTTTGGATCTTCCTGTGACTACCTACGCTCTGCTTTTTGGACTACGTTTTCTTGCCTTTCTGACGACCCTGGTTTTGACTATTGGACTGCTTCACGTACATCTAGATACAATGAATAGTGACTGCAACCGAACCGTGACGGAGTATTACAGAGATATGCTCATGTGCTTCGTACCCAGCTGTAAGAAATACAGACGCGACTTTCCCGACTCAGCTTTTCTATGTGTACCAAAATGTTTTCAACCAACTTGGTGTCACGCGTTGGATATAAATTGCCCGAAACGGACCCTATATGTTTGTGAAGAGTATTTCAATGTGAGTGTAGTGACTATTCTATGTATCAAAATTATACTCAATAACACGTTTTTATTGTTATTATTAGCATGCATTTTAAATATTTTGAAAGACGTAGTTACTTTTGACAGTGACATATTTGACAACCATCATGTGCTTTTTTTTTAATTTTCAGTAGCGCAAAAGTCGTTTAGCTTGTGAGCCATAAATTAAAAATATTATAAATAATATTAATAATAAATTAATAGTTATAAAAATAAAACAACTGGTTTTTCGTGATCCTTAGGAAGCCTATCATCCAAATAAAATATAATTTACACCACTTCAAAAAACTTGACATACCCAATTGCGGTATCCAACCTTATCGCAGAATTTCATTTTGCTACATATCACTTGCCAATCAACTTTTCGGAGATGATTCATTTTGTTTAACAACATTTACCAAATTTAATTTGGCCGAATTTTCATTTAGCAACTCGGTTAGGTTAGGTAATATGCGAAATATACGTATATTTGCGTATATTTGCGCAGGAAGTGATCTTTCGGCGCAATGAAATGCCGCGCTACGTAGGTCAGGAAGTGATATTCCGCAAAATTTATTTCATCGGTAACTGCACAGAAATCACCCTTTCAAACGTTACGAGTATAATAAAATCTCCACCAACGTCGAAAGCATGTTTCAAATCAACGTTCTCATTATCCACGCTTGTCACCGATCGGCATTTGTTTCCCATGCTTCGACAATTACTATTTTCATCACGTCCACCGACACCTGACTATGTATCGACATCCAGTATAAAATGCTTTGAGATCTATACCGTTTCTTCGATTTTAGGGTTCGCTGGTATGCTGGTTGTAACTGCTCGGGCAATGTATCAGAATGTCAGTGGATTCCATAACGTGAAGGTTCAAAGCCCTGTCTCCCAATTTCACGACGTATCGCATAGACGAATTGCATACTAACCATGGCTGTAAGAACAGTTGTCACCAGCTCAGCTTTTCCCGTGGGTGTCGTAAGAGTCGACTATGGAATTGAAGGGAGTTCTTTGATGGACAGAAGCATCATCACAGTGGACACTAACTACGATCGCCAAAGCTTGCCCAGCGATTATGAGCAGTCCAGACGAATAGGTGACAGAGGACTATGTCCAGCTGTGAACTGAAACTGAAGCTGGTGATGATGAATTCCTGTATACCAACAAGAAAGAGTAGAAATTATAAAGGGATGTCGTCATTATAAAAATCTCTGAAATCAGGATGTTTACAGTATTTTCTATGGAAAATGACACCCCATATTATTTGGCCAAGTCAACGTTTCTACAGTTTCATTTCGTTGTCCATAGTCAATACGAGTACTATTACTTTGTCAGATCTTTATACTCGATAAATACGATAATAGTACTGTGTGAATTGCGTAAGCACATAAGTGGAGGTGATAATGCCTTTATGATTGATCAAAGTCATCGTTCCCAAACAAGTATCTGGAATTTTATTCAATAGGTCAATATACTCTCTTGATGTCTGATTTACTTATCGTTATTTCGGAATTTTGCTATTCAAATAAAAATAACGCCCCGTACTATATTCTTTAAGAAATATGGGGTAGAAGAGGATTGTCAACAAATTATTTCTTTACACAAATTCTCAGCATGTTGCATGTTTAAATTGTATTCTGTTCTTTAGTTGTTAATAAACAGATTTCACATGAAGCATTGATGAGATGACTTATTGTTATTCTAACCTAGTTTTGTATTAGGTACGTAATTCTTTATTTTTCATATGCAATTTGTGCTGTACAGCCAGGATCGGGGGGGGGGGGGCTACCTAACCTACTCGTAAACTGAATCAATGTCTCAGTTCCCTAGAATAACTGTCAAACACTGAAGTTGCATTCAGACCAAACGAGCATTCGCTATTCTATCCCCCACTCTACGAAATCAACAAATTTCGATGAAAAACGTTTTGTGTAACGAATGAATTTCGTACAGTGGGATATAGAATGCACCTTGACACGCCAAACCTAAACTGGATCGCGTTATGGATAACACCCGGGTAACTGTATCTTCGAGTATACAAGACTGATTCTTAGCTCCTTAAAGTCCTAGCAATACACAGACGAGTAGTTTCTGAAATTGAGAATATTGTCAAGGAAAATTCTTTGTATTGTTCTTAGCATGTTTATTGGTAAGACTTAGGGACAATTTCTATGGCACTTCATGAGTTGATACTGTCGCCAGTAGGTAACTCAAACGTCAAACGTCGCGATGGTTAGGGTGAAGACACATTTATCAGCATGCGTACGCATGTTGTCTAGTAAAATTGGCCGTTTAGTATGAAACGTGTAAGCATGCGTACGCGTGCGGAAAGCTAGACGCAGTCCCATACTAAACTGACATTTTCTGCTAAATGACATGCTGATAAATGTTTCTTCCGCCTAAATCAACTCAGATAGGTCAACTGTTAGAAGCATAACGTCATAATCTATAGACTGAAAAATAATGTTCTCAATGGCAATTTGCATGAGAATTTTGGGCAATTTTGAAAATGTTCTGCAACTTCTACATTGCTAAGTCTACCCAATAACCTGATGTTATATCGCTGTAAAAGCCTACTTTAAAGCCAATCAACTAAAACGGGCCGTTCTGTAGGAATGTTGACGCAATTACAATCAATGTAAAAGCTGTGACGAATATTCAGCCGTTACTGACAAGCTACATAATTACACAGAGATTAAATTATATTTGAAAATGGAATGTTATCTAACAGCTCCTTAAAATTAAATATCAGAGAAGGCAAAGTAGTTACCTTTCCATTAAACAATTTATGTAACTATATTTATGTAGTTCCATCGCCATTAAACTATTTCCTCGTTAGTGATGTGCCATTCACGGCAATTTTCCCAATATTCATCATCACATTCAGTCGTTATTCGACCACTGTTGAGCATAGGCCTCTCTTCTTGTACGCCACTGGTCCCGGTCCTGACCTCATCCATAATCATCGTAATTCCCAAATCGCTGTAACATCCAGATTAGGGTGTCCCATATTTTACGAGTTTTAGAAATTAATAACGCATACCCCCTAAATCGGTTTCTTTTACCTCAAAACGCACTGAAAAAAAAATTCAGTTCATTTCTGTAACTGCAAACCGTGCCGATTTTCATGCCATTTTCCTATACAATGTATGAAAATTACCAAAATTGTTTCTAGTTTTTATTATTTTTTTCTATGGCATTAACTTATACTACTGTCTTATAAACATTTTTATCATAAATTAACTGGATAAGAACAGAAAAACAATACATTATTATCAACTTACTGTCTAACTAATTTTTTTCATAGTAATTTGTATGGGAATTTCAGATGAAAATCGGCACGGGTTACAGGAATGAGCTAATTTTTTTTTCAAACTGCTTTAGGGTTAAAGAAGCCGTTTAATTTCCAAAATTCGTAAAATATGGGACGCCCTAATCCAGATGTTTCTGACCACCTTCCCCCTTCAGATATTTCTGAAGCAGTCGACAGAGGAGATGCCTCGAAACAAAACACGGCGGTCAGTCACGTCCTATTCGCGAACGACCCTCACCTTGAGGTTGAACGCTCGGCCCGAACTCGGCCGTTGACCCCGCTCGCCTGCTTATGAGGTCTACATTAGTATGGCTAGATGAGGTGGAAATTCCCGAGATTGGGTGTGGCTGGGTGACGATTTTTAATAGGTATGGTGAAAAGTGTTATTTCTCAAACATGCAATGAAATATTGTCTTTATGTTCCTTAAAATATACTTGGAACATCGGAAGTGTCACTTTTAGGGCGCAGTAACTCACTGGGATGGGAATGGAATTTCATAACACTTTTCAGGCCTAGGCCTGAGTGAAAGTGGCCGGGCCTGAAGGTGTTATTTCTCAAACATGCTATGAAATATTGTCTTTACGTTCCTTAAAATAGACTCGGAACTTCGGAAGTATCACTTTTAGGGGGCAGTAACTCACTGGGATGGGAATGGAATTTCATAAAACTTTTCAGGCCTAGACCAGAGTGAAAGTGGCCGGGCCTGAAAGTGTTATTTCTCAAACATGCTATGAAATATTGTCTTTACGTTCCTTAAAATAGACTCGGAACTTCGGAAGTATCGCTTTTAGGGCGCAGTAACTCACTGGGATGGAAATGGAATTTCATAACACTTTTCAGGCCTAGCCCTGCAAAGTAACTTTTTTTTCAATTTCGACAACATTGTATTTTTTTTTGTATGTTTGAGAAAAGCACATGCCTCGGCGTGAAAACAGATTCCCGGCCTCGTTACCTATCCAGCCTCGCTCGCACGCTCGTAATAATAATTTGAATGATCAGATTAACTGCTGTTACTACTATTAATGCGTGTATACTAGCAGTGGTTGACCCCACAACTGTGGAATCTCAGTTTTTCCCTCACGCGACTTTGCATTTCATTTCTCGCTACATTGTACACGCAAACTGACCGTTGGCATACCTTATGTGGTTGCAATAAGGTATACAATTGGTCAAATGTGACAAGGAGATCAATGGATGGTCTAATCGCGTTTTCTTCATAGTCTACTTGCTCACTTTAAATGATATGAAACATGATATATAGTTCTTGTACTGCTAATCGAATAGCATCGATCAATAATTGTATTGCTTTCGGTTACTTCTACTTCGGGGACTTATTCGAGTAAGGCACTGGTGCTCCGCGAGCGAGTAAGCTTTGAGCTATCGGCTATAAAAGCGAACAAATGTATTCGTACTACCGTCACCACGCGGTTCTAATTATTTTCTTTTGCCTTAGAATCAATGTGAAGCATACGTATACAAACCCTTTACAAAATACAACTCTAATGTTTTCCTCTGAGATACGCTAATAGAAAAGGCAACGGCCTGTCAAGGTGAGAGTCATGGACTTACGATAATCATGGACTCCTTAAACATGTTAGTTTACGTCTAACGTAACTTGGTCTCTAGCGAATTTGCACGCGTTTTTATGGAAAAGGGCGGTAAATGACATCATTATTGTTTCACTGATCGTTTTATTTTATTTTATGAGGTTATTTGAGTGGTCACATAGATATAGACAGATTTTATTTGGCATCAAATTACAGAGTTTCAAACACAAACAATAAAAAATAAAATAAAATAATAAACAGGATTTACAAGCAAATGTTTGTCTACAATCTAGAGATAAAAATAATGCACAATAACATAACAGATAAGGAGAAAAAAATAATTTAAACTTAATCTTAAAACTACACTTATAGGTACTTACGTAATCGAGTAATTAAACATAATGAAGAAATTAATAAATAAAAGCAATATGATGCCAAAAAGGAATTTGCCTCAGCATAAAGTTGCAGTAGACAGCTAGTTATCTACTGCAACGTTGGTTTTCAGGCAAATAGAAATGTTAAATCTTTAAAACTACGCAATGGATGTTGATGCGATTTTTTTAAATAAATACCTACAATGATTCAATAGGAATGTTTTAGTATCAGTATAAGACCCGTGCGAAGCCAGGGCGGGTCGCTATTGACTTATATACCTGAAAATAGCTATGCAGAAATCGACCAAACTCATTTTTTGGCAATCCAATTAAAAAGTTAAACGTAGCATGTTTTGCCGACAGCTCAAAAATATAATATAATTATGCAATCCAACGCCATGATAATAAAGATTTGCTTAGATATTTGTGAAAACCCTAGCCGCTCCGTTATATCTGGGGCCAATACCACAAAACTTTACAAGCGTAGAATTCTACAAACTTGAAAACCAAATATGTACCAACATTTTGTGGGATAAGCCACTGATAGCGACTGTACGTAAACACCTACTTGTTTAATTTAGTAGAAACATGTTGACGTGATGTTGATGAGAAAAAAACACATGCATCATGCATTCGGCAAAAGTACTAAATAAAATGACCTTAATTAATAGTTACAATACTAATTGAAACGTGTTCTCAATTCTGCCGTGTTCGCAAAATACTAACTAGTTATCACGAAGATAATATAACTGTAGGTATTTCGTTAGGTAAATAGACCTACGGCCAAAATAAAATAGATGTAGCAATCAAATTGGGCTTATCATGGGACTTGTCGATTTGTCTAAGAATGCCCCATGCTAATTTATTTATAAAGTTTGTAATTATAAGAGGGATGTTTGTCTATTTCAAGATGAAGGCATAATGATAACATTGATAACATGTCATTGACCTTTCGGCACGTGGTCGATGATCGATCATGGCCACGCAGCAACCGCTAGTTTTATGGCCTCAATAACAACAAACATTTATTACTGCTAACCCTTGTAGCGGCTTTCGATTTTGGTATTCTGATAGTATTTCATATAGTACACCTAATTGCCGATTTCTAAATATGAATGACTGATTGACAGTTATAGATTAATCCTTATTAATATGAGGGTAAGACTCACCATTTTTCCGGTAGTCTTAACGTCATATGTATGTGGTTCATTTCTTAAGTGATCATTCTTGGAAATCGGCAACTATAATTTATGTAGGGTAAGTTGTGGATCAATGAAACAACTAAATTTAAAACCATTGTATCTCTGGTGTTTTTGAAGTTACGAGTGAGATATTGTGTTCAAAGATAAACAATTTAGTTGGCTATCGAATCGCATTCTTGGTTTCTACTTATTTTCAATAGTATATGTGTTATGCAACTTTAAACAAAAAATGAGATTTGTTTCATTGTGTCCTCGTGCATGTATTCAATGAAACACCTGAATTTTTACATTGAAACAGATGTAATAAATCCAATGAACTATGAAACAGACTTAACCAACATTGGAACTGTGTTATATGTAACATGTATATAAGTACGCTAGCAATGAATACAAAATAAAGGAAAGTTAATAATAACCGTAGGCTGGAGTAGGTTTAGTTTAGTGGGGTTCCAATTTGTTAAATGATTAATAAGACCACTGAAAGATATATGAAACCGAATGACTGTTTCATTGTATACAACCCATGTTTCATTGTAACTTAACAATGACGCCGATAACTGCGACATATTGCAAAAAAAGTTATGTTTTATGTGTCCTCGTAGTATGACTGCAACCCAGTCGAACCCGGGAGGGTCCTGGGCATCCCCACGATAGACATCATACACTTTGTGACAACATAAATATCATGTTGTTTTATTGAGTACGTATGTTTTATTGTTAAACATATTACTTAAACTATTGCCATCAATGAAACATTCAACTTTTTAAACTGACCTATCTCAGCCAATTTAAAAGTTAAAAATCGTATATTTTGCCATAACATAGACTAATAGTCATCATTCTTTATGGTGTGTAAAAAAGTGGCTCTAGTTCTGAAAATTGCGTATATATTCTTAATATGTTTTTGAAAAAAGTGTATTGTTTCAATGTGTACTAATAAATAGTCTTCAGTGAAACACCGTGAGCTGTTTCATTGTAAACAAAAAATATCACGGGTAATCAACATTGAAACAGAGTTACATAAACCGTAGCCAAATAGGTTATTACATGTTATGTGGTTGTTCTTAGTAAAAGGTGACCGATTCTTGGGAAGATTAATTTATTAACGAATCTTTATGACATTGGCGCATTCAGAAACTGAAAAATATTATGTTTTAATGAAAACAATCACATATTAAAACAATATGTAGGAACAGAATGTTTTAAAAGATAAAAATATGTTTTATTACCACTATTACTACGCATATAATTTTATGATATAATTATAATATAATTACACTAGTCAACAAAAATATTACAAATGTACTACTTAGACTCTCTTGTACCACCCGGGTTTCGCCACATAACCAGGTATTCACCAGCAGGAGCTAAAGTGACCATTTTTATTGTACATATAAAATTTGTCACTCTAGCTACTGGTCAGTGTTTAACCCTAGGTTATACAAGTGGGCCTTAATAGGTTGATAATGAGGTGCTAAACATGAAACATGTTTAAATGAACAGTCTCATAGAATAGTAACCTTTTGCAATTTCTCATTCGGTGTACAATAAAACTATATAGTACACAACGAAACATGGACCTGTTTCATTGTACATTACATAAAAATGTTTCATTGAGAGACACCAGGGTATTATTTTAAACTAAATAAAAAAACGAGGCCAAAACTTGAACTAATTTTAAAAGTAATTAGCTTAAGATAAACTTGAATATATATACAATACGAAAAAAATATAAATACTACCAAACTATTCTCTGTATTCTTGCAAAAAAATACGAAATATAAATAAAAATTGTTACTTTTCCTGGTTCAATTCGCTTTGAAGCATGTAGCGACGTGCTCCTTCTGCGATCGTCGCTCGCACCCTGGGGAGTTGTGGAGGGTCCCTAAGCTCGTCCTTGTTTAATAGACGGGGCTAGCCGTTAAGGTCAGGTTTCCGAGATATCGCAAAGTTTCATTGTGTCCGTTTGTGTCAATGTTCCACAACTAACCCTACGTGTTTTGTAAATACCTACTGAAAAACTTCTCTATAGTTGGGAAGAAAATCTATTGTCCAAAAAGTAAATGTCATACACTCATAGTAATATAATTGGAACCCAGACACTTTAGGACCATTGCAAAATTACAACTATCTAGTAAGAGATTACTCACATTCTGGTTTATAATGTCACTTTGACTTAGTTCTTTAATGGTCTAGGGTTCGAATTGGTTGACTGTAATAGGTACATAAATAATATTGAATATAATATATTTATTTTCAAAACTACAATATTTATTGAATTAATCAATGTCTAAGTAATTTCCAATTAAGAAAATATTTTGCTTTTAATGTCAGTTATAAAAAAATACGTACTATCTAATTAGAAAAGTTAATGTTTGTTTCGTTTAATCGACTAATTTTAATTATAAAAACATGTTTTCCATCTATCATATTCCCTAACAATTAAAAAAAAAACACGACAAACATAAGTTCGCGTAAATCTTTCACCTTACATCTCATACTTAAGTCCGTCTCTCTCTTCCCCAGGAAATGGACAACGTGTTAGACGAAGACGAGAGCGACTGGATGATCGAGCGAGAGTCCAAGTCTGGTGTGGTCCTCCACGATCGCCTGATGACAGATGCTGCTCTTGGAGCAGTCCCGATTAAGACAGAACACTCCTACAGTCTACACTCTGATGAGTCCAACCCGCCATCTCCACACCACACCAAAGTTGACGGTAAGTGTCTTTCACTCCTCTGGTGTTCCACGATCGCTTGATAAAAGACGCTCTTGGAGCAGTTCCGATAAAGACAGAACACTCCTATAGTCTACACTCTGATGAGTCCAACCCGCCATCGCCACATCACACCAAAGTTTCTTTCACTCATTTGGTGTTCCGCGATCGCTTAATGACAGACGCTGCTCTTGGAGCAGTCCCGATAAAGACAGAACACTCCTATAGTCTACACTCTGACGAGTCCAACCCGCCATCTCCACACCACACCAAAGTTGACGGTAAGTGTCTTTGACTCCTCTGGTGTTCCACGATCGCTTGATGAAAGACGCTCTTGGAGCAGTCCCGATAAAGACAGAATACCTTCTATAGTCTACACTCTGATGAGTCCAACCCGCCATCGCCACACCACACCAAAGTTGACAGTAAGTCTCTTTCACTCATAGGAGATGAAGATGATAAATAGATTTGATAAGGACTGCTGTATTAGTACATTACTATAGAGGACGGGAAACGAAAGGTTACAGGCCAAGTAGATATATCTGGCCTCAGTTCCTTCGGCCAGATAGAGATACGCGGCCTGTAACCTCGTTTCTCGCCGAGATTTATATAATATGTTGCTTAAATACCAACTCAAGAAGTGAAATAAAGTTTTCAGTACAGATGGCGCTTATTTACGCACTAGTGGTGCGAGAAATGGTTCATTTTACGTCAGGTCAAAATCTTCGGAGAGTGGAGAGCCATATATACTGAAAAACGTCGTACGATACACATGCGAAAACGAAATTCGTAACTCGTGTCGATTTAAAGCACTCCATTCGGTCGTGCATTAATTTATATCTCAACTCGTTTCGAACTTCATTTTTTTCGCAAAATGAAGTTACAATTAAAATATCCTTATCACTGAAGTTTTCATCAAAGTCTGATTACGATTACAAGGGATGCGGAACGATTAGGACGGAATGTTCCGGGGACCGTGGAAGCGAACATAGCCTGCCAGCGTGGGTACTTGGGTAGACGCCCACGCTTCTCGCGTCTCGTAAAGGGGTTAAAGCCAAGGTGCCGTAGTGATCCCTAGGGAGGCAAAGCTTAAGTCGTCTTTTGTTTGCAATATTAACAATTTAACAGAGATTATGTATTACTCGGTGAGCCAAGCCGGCAATGTGAGGCACTGGTCTCACCACGTGCTACTAAGCTATGAACTATCGGCTATACATACGAACAAAAGATACGCGCTCCCGTGTAAATAAAAGAGACACGGCGATACTCGCCCGGCTATCAGCTATCACCGCTCGGTGAGTATCGCCGTGTCTTTTTTTACACGGGAGTGCGTATCTTTTGTTCGTGTTTATAGCCCATACTTTATTTTATAGCTTAGTAGCTCGCGGTGAGACCAGTGCCTGATTCAGGTTGTTAGAAAGTCTATAACATTGGTTACAGTCCCGCTGCGTTTCTGCTTCTTCTCAGGTTGTACCTTTCCGCCCTAGCGGCCATCGGTTCTCGTGCAGTCAACAAAAAATGTCTACCCCCTTTCGACTCTATTCCGTGGTAGCAAACATTTTCGAGGTAATTTAATCTGAACTAAGTGTCAATGTGACAATGCTCAAATTTGAAGTTTATAAAAGTCCACATAGAACCTTGCGCTATTGATTGGGGCAACGAAGTGGTAGACAATTTTTGTTGACAAAACAAATTACATAATATTTACTTAATATTTTCTTCGGTTACCGCGAAGATTACACATCGAACCAGATCGAATACTTTACAGGGTTCGTGGTCTGCGGGCGACTGACAATGGAGGAAATTCGATAGATCTACCTCCATCAAAATAAGAAAGATCTTCTAGATCTATCAAATTTCCTCCATTGTCAGTCACCCGCAGACCACGAACTCTGTAAAGTGATCGAAAAGTCGGGATGAAGTTAAATTTAGTTAACATACGCGAGTTTATCCGTTTTCATAGTTTTATTTCAAAACTAAATACATAATCGATATAAAACAAAGCTCACTTTTTATGTCCATTGAACTCCATTGTAAAATTTGGTGTGACTTCAATCTAGAAAAGGTGTCATACTCATATTTATAACTTTATGGTTGGCGCAGCCAGAATGTATGACGGCATACAGACAGTACATGTTTGCGAGTCATTACTTTTTATTAGTCTTTTGCTCCGTCCCATAGAATCTGCAGAGGCGGATTTCAGCGCAGTGATGACTCAGGCGATGCTGAAATCACAGTTACGCAAACACATTTAGGATTCAAAGAGTCACACAGTCACAAGGGATCTAAATGATAATATTTTCGGAAAGCCAAGTGAAGCGCTGTATTCCACAATAAAACTCTCAAAGTGGAATTCTAAGCATAAGGAGGGATTCAAGGGTTCATCGTCATCATGATTTCAGCCATTTATCGCCCACTGCTGAGCATAGGCCTCGCAGTACGCCGCTCATCAGTCTCATCATGATCCTGAGCCAATCTAACCCAGAAATGTCCCGCAATCTTACGAGTGTTGTCGGCCCAACAAGCCGTCGGACGCCCAGGGGCTCTTTCATCCGAAATAGGCCCAATCCGTGAGAATTGTTTTCTTATAGGTGTGAAAAGCAGTATGTGTCACACGGTGTTAAAATTATTTCATCTTGGGCGTTAACGCTTGAATCCTTCATTACGCTCAGGATTCAATATACGCCCACGCCGGAAATATACCATTTTGATCCCTTGTGACACAATCTACTACTCATATTTGTTATTTTTAGGCTGCCAATAGAAAGTCCTAAAATAGAAAAGTACCACTTTGTTTCCTCGGAAGAAAAAACCCGTTTCTGAATAGGTGATGTGACAAAATAGGTAAATGTTTGAACGAGGTACGAATCGGTTTATTCTTCAATTTTCAATATTTTTATTACATGTAATGTAACATATACGAATGAGTAATGAGTATACATATATGATGTACGTATAGGTAACAACAAATTAGGTAATTATTGCTTTCATATTGTTTTAAAGCGACGTACATCCGTTTTGGCTTTGCTATGAGGTTGACTGGTAGAGAATGCATCGTATCATGGCATTAAGTTTGCGTTTTGTAGAGTAAGATCGTAATAATAATCATATTTATTGATAATAATGCCTATTGCATTTAGAACATTTTAAAATTAAATTGTCGCGTACAATGAGGAAACAAATAAATAACATATTTAGGTTTTATTAACAGCCATTATTTTCGTGCGACGATATACAAATGAATTAAATTAGAATGTAATTGCGTTTTCATATCGATATCTTTAAAGCAATAACATTTATTAATGTCATCATCACATCGTATCGTGTATTTTATCAATGATATCACTTTGAGAAGCATCTAAGTGTTTTTTAATAGGGCACGTGCTTGAGTTTATTAGATATGAGTAGTAGTTATAAACGATTTTTTTTAAAGTGTTATATTTAAAAGCAACACATACTATATAAGCAGCTACGCACTCTTTACTACTTACTACTACTGAACAGAAAATGTAATATGTTACACATTATTATTAATTTATTATTTTTTAATTCAGTGACTTTTCTGAAAGGCCGTTTTGTTTAGCGAGCAGCTTCCAACGTTTTATTTGTTTGTTTGTTTAATTACTTATAAAATAAAATAAGTAAAAAAAGTTTTAATTAAACGGTTTTTATTGCACCAAAAACTAGAAAATAAAAATTAGTTGTAACTAATCGTAAATGCTACTTTCTGTAGATTAGTCACGTGAAACTATTATCACTGTAGTCTTCCCAAGTCGGATGCTGAAAGCCACGTTTAGCCTCTATGTCAGTGGATTAAGCGTTAATCGGAAACTTTTACCAAACTGAAATAAAAACGTGGGGCGTACGCAATTGTGATTAAGTCACTATAGTTATTTAAGAACAAATCAAGACAGCAATAGTGTTATAAGTTTTGCTTTGGCCTTGATAAAAGTTATTTACCTCTGTAGAAGTGTTGGAACAGATGGATGATTAATTGCAAAATTAAAGCTACAATTACATATTTTGATCTTGTAGGTATGTTTCTTTATAATAATGCCCCACGTTTTTATTTTAGTTTGGTAAAAGTTTCCGATTAGGTAACGCTTAATCCACTGACATAGAGGCTAAACGTGGCTTTCAGCATCCGACTTGGGAAGACTACAGTGATAATAGTTTCACGTGACTAATCTACAGAAAGTAGCATTTACGATTAGTTACAACTAATTTTTATTTTCTAGTTTTACGCTAAAAACCATTAAATTAATTAAAAAATACCTAAATAATACAAAATCTGACGCATTTATAAAAATAAAACACTTAAACCTATGAAATATAAGGATAATATAAAACTAATTAAATATAGTGAATAAAACTATCTAACTTAAATTATTCGAAAAGTCCGCCACGAGTTGTACCTGGAGCGAAGGTACCCATCACACTAGCAGCGTTACCACGTTGAATGGCGATGGATAACCTTTGCACCAGGTACACCCCCGCGCGGGCGTCAGATCCCCTCTCCCATATACGACGTCCAACTTCTCGGATGAACGAAATTGCTTCAGATCCCCAGCATCCAGTTGTTTCAAATGAAAGAGGCACAAAAAAGTAACTACTGCACAATGTCATATATTTTTGTCGCTTTTTGAACGCGGCAAGCTCGGCAGCGGCACCAGCGGTTCGCACTGTTCTGCTTAGATGTGACGCAGCAAAAGTGCTCACACACGTGGCGTCCCAAAGCAGACATTGTCCCCTCTGCCACGGTACTAAAGTTAGTCCGTCAGGGCGTTTACCATCGGTGCGACAGAGACCTGGAGGCTCTAGGACACACGGGATATTGGCGGAGATTAGGGCCCTCCGGACGATATCATTTAGAGCGTGATGCCGACTAAATCTTCCTGAACAGCGACAGCAACTCAGTGCGTGATGGCCATTCGCTTCCACCATGGACCCGCAGATGCATTGGTGGGGTATACAAACATCGCAGCCCAGGCGGAAAGCTACGGCCACACGCATTGAGTCACTGTCGAGTAGTGTTCCTAGGTGAGGTGCGGGCAAAGCCTGCAACCACGCTCCGGCTTCTGGTCTTGATACCGCCTTGAGTCTAGCTAAATCTACACCCGCGGCAGCGGCAATGAGACGATCCAGTTCTCTCTTGGCACCAATGTCATCCCAGGCTCTTTGAACCTGCGGATCCTCAGGTATGGCGGCAACCGGGTATCGTTGTGTCCATTTGGTCATTGCATCAGCCAAAAAGGGAATGGCTACAGTGCCATCGTGAGAATGTAAAATTTTAGAGACCAGGCTACCGACGCCATGTCCCGATGCGAGAAATGCAGGCAGTCCCACGTCCCCTGCTCGCCGTAAACCTAAGCCTCCATGTCGTATGGGCAAAGAAGCTTGACTCCAGTGATCATCAGAAAGTGATACATTCAGAATAATTTCTGCGGTGTCCTTTAAAGTATTGTCAAAAGAAGATACTTCAGCCGGAAATAACCATGTTGGGGTAGTTCTTAAGAGATACATTATTTTTGGGACCGCAAAGCACATTCTTAGTAGGACCAGGGCGACATGGGCGCCGATATTATTAAGACGCTCTTGGACTAACAAAATGAGCCGCCTCCTTGTCTCCATAGCCTCTGGAATAGCCTCTGTGAATATCGGAGAGCCCAAAAGGTAAAACGTGCTGCGTGACAATTCTCTGAGGCCAGGGAGGATGGATGTGAAAGACGCTAACAGTGATGAGGAAGCGGGTCCACAGCAGAACAATTCGCATTTCGACGCATTTACTTCCAGTCCCAACTCTTTAAGACGAGGAAGAAGTAGGGCCAAATCTTGCTTTACAATGTCTGGCTTGCCACCCAAAGTTCCGTCGTCAAGGTACCAAGCATTAAGAGGTGACCTTAAAGATTGTATGGCCTTATGAATGGCAAGACTAAAAATAAGCGGCCCCAGTGGATCTCCCTGCTGCGCCCCCACCTGAGAAACTATCAGGGAATTATTGTAAAATAGGTTGGATGGAGAGTGGTAAACTTGATAAAGGAAGGGATATAATATAGGTATCTGATCTTCCACTTCACTCAAAATTACATCTCTTTCAACTGAATTAAAAGCATTTTTGAGGTCTAATTTAATGATGACGCAATCGGTGTTATTAGGCTCTACTGCAAAAGTACGTGTGGCGTGAATGGCAGCTTCGCACCCTTTTTGTGTACCAAAGCCTAGTTGGTGGGGCTGGAGGTAACCAGCCATCCGTTCCCTAACCGCACGGCAACCCAGTTTGGCAACTAAACGGCGAAAGGTACATCCTATAGCAATTGGCCGTATGCCTCCTTCTTTTTTAGTTAAGGCGCATAATGACGCACCATATAAATATGGAGAAACTTCCGGGTTAAGTTGCCCACTCAGCAAAAAGTTGCAAAGCTTAACAATACTCTCTAGCAATCGTTGCCCATTGTCACCGGCAGAGCTCGCGGTTAACTCTTTCAAATGGGCTGGTCTAATACCGTCTAAGCCCGACGAGGAGCCGTTGTGAAATGTCCCTAAGGCTTGAACCACATCATCTAAATTGACATTTAAGGCTTGACAGGATCTATTTGGCTCCCGAGGGAAGGTTAGAGGGCGGGAGGGCGATGGGTGTTTCGACTGCAAGGAAGCAAGGGTTTCAGTACCCGGAGGTGCTATCGAGTCGTCTGACATCAACAGGCGAGCGGCCCCTCGTACATCACCCTCGAATACTTTGGACTCGATAGTCCTCAGTACAGATGGCATGTGCCGGGAATTATCCAAGATTCCTAGGGTTCCAGAAGAGCTCGGTAAAGAACCAATTGCAAGTATATTACGCTTCACTTTAGTAGTGAGATTGCCAGGACCCTCTAAATTAGGTGCTCTAAGCGCCGAATATGCAAAGGTTAGTAGCGAGCACCAATCGGTAGTTTCATTAGTCTCAATGCACTTATTAATAATGTTACACAATTTTTCCGCTGCCAGGTTTCTTGCCCCTTTTGGTACATGACGGAGCACCGGCACGGATGTTTTAAGGGCGCTGAGACTGTCAAGAGTAATACCTGATGATTGCGTGACCTGTGTAGTGACGTGGCTGAGTTGACTGGGCTGACTACTGGAAGTTGCGCGTGCAGACGAAGGCTGGTGGCGCTGACGAGCGGCGTGAGCTGCGTCCTTGTGTAGGCGACCAATATGAATTTTAAGGCCGTGTGATGTAAACTTCCGAGTTGATGTGGGGCAATGAGGACAAGTCAGTATATGGGAAGGGGAACTCATTATGTAACATTAAATTAGAATTATAAACTAAACACTTATATAAAAAATACAGCTAAACGTAAATATATGAAATACACAGTAAATTAAAAAACACTTCTGTCTCGGAACAATCCTTTTATACTCACCGATAAGTTTGTAGAGTCGGTCGGTACACTTTTCAGTTTTATATTATCGGGAACACAATATCACTTCTTTTAATAAGAATATCAGAAAACAGAATAGCATTTAATCTATGCACTAAAATAATTTTGTTCTTGTAAATACTAATGACAAGCAGCTGTCATGTCGCCACAGCGCAGAGAATTCGTAAAATAATAAAGTTTTGTTTACTTTTCTAGTTTTTGGTGCAATAAAAACCGTTTAATTAAAACTTTTTTTACTTATTTTATTTTCAAGTTTTTAGTGCAATTGTTAAGTTAATTTCCGATATTATACCTACTTATTCTCGATCAAAGATGTTGTTTACAATATGCAATAAAATTAGGCATGCTAGCGTTTAACTCTCGCGCTTTAATCACGACACATATGTAAACGTAATGGACATTAATCATTATTTTATGTGCAACGAGAGGGGAATCCCTGATGAATAGTTAAATATGTTCAGAAATCCGACACTAAAAAAATGTCAGCTTGAATCCCCGAAGTGTCTCAAATGGACGTGTCATTCATACAATTACCTTAGATAACAGAGATCTGACAATAAGGAATATATCAATCAATTTGGTTTATTGAGAAAATCAAGTTTTAATTTTTATATTGTACACATTATACAAGAAACTCATACTGTCAGTCGATCAACCGGAGGACCGCAGGTCTGACGGAAAGTCCGACGCGAACCGAGGGCCCAAAGGGTCAATCCATGCAGTCTATCAACTGGAGGGCCACAGGCTCGACGGCACTATAGCACGCACTACGTGAACCGGAGGGACTCACACTCTCTGTCTATCAACTGGAGGACTGCAGGTCCGAGTGCACGTCCTACGCAAATCACCTGCGCTGTCAGTATATCAACCGGAGAGCCGCAGGCCCGACGGCACGCTCTACGCGAACCCGAGGGGTATACTCATACTTTCAGTCTTATCAACCGGATGACTGCAGGTCTAACGGCACGTCCTACGCGAGTCACTCACGCTGTGAGTCTATCAGCCGGAAGGCCAAAGGCCCGACGGCTCGCCCTACGCTACGCGATCCACTCACGCTGTCACTCTACCAGCTGGAGGGCCGAAGGCCCGACGTCTCGGCCTACGCTACGCGATCCGCTCACGCTGTCACTCTATCAGCTGGAGGGCCGAAGGCCCGACGTCTCGCCCTACGCTACGCGATCCACTCAAGCTGTCACTCTATCAGCGGGAGGGCCGAAGGCCCGACGGCTCGCCCTACGCTACGCGATCCACTCATGCTGTCACTCTATCAGCTGGAGGGCCGAAGGTCCGACAGCTCGCCCTACGCTACGCGATCCACTCACGCTGTCACTCTATCAGCTGGAGGGCCGAAGGCCCGACAGCTCGCCCTACGCTACGCGATCCACTCACGCCGTCACTCTATCAGCTGGAGGGCCGAAGGCCCGACGGCTCGCCCTAAGCTACGCGATCCACTCACGCAGTCACTCTATCAGCTGGAGGGCCGAAGGCCCGACGGCTCGCCCTACGCTACGCGATCCACTCACGCCGTCACTCTATCAGCTGGAGGGCCGAAGGCCCGACGGTTCGCCCTACGCTACGCGATCCACTCACGCCGTCACTCTATCAGCTGGAGGGCCGAAGGCCCGACGGCTCGCCCTACGCTCGCGATCCACTCACGCTGTCACTCTATCAGCTGGAGGGCCGAAGGCCCAACGGCTCGCCCTACACTACGCGATTCACTCACGCTGTCACTCTATCAGCTGGAGGGCCGAAGGCCCGACAGCTCGCCCTACGCTACGCGATCCACTCACGCTGTCACTCTATCAGCTGGAGGGCCGAAGGATGACATACGTTACTAGCTAAACCGTGGGACGTGGTCGCTTACAATGGGCCTCATAAGTAGGCTGAATGTCACCCAAAGGGCATTGGAGATGGCTATGCTAGGAGTCTCTCTGCGATATCGGATTAGAAATGAGACCATCCGCAGCAGAACCAAAGTAACCGATATAGCTCTTCGAATCGCTAAACTGAAGTGGCAGTGGGCGGGGCTCGTTGCACGTGGAACCGATGGCCGTTGGGGCGGTAAGGTTCTCGAGTGGCGGTCACGTACCGGAAGGCACAGCGGGGGTAGGCCCCCCAAAAGGTGGACTTATGACCAAGTGAACGCTGGATGCGGGTAGCACAGGGCCGGTCCTTGTGCCAATCTTTGGGGGCCTATATTCGCCAGTGAACGTCTTTCGGCTGATATGATGATGATGATGATGATAATGAAATCCGTATGTTTATACCAAATATCTAAAGCAGTACTTCAAAATCTACATATCGCTAAACCTAGCGGCTGTGGCAGGCAGTAACACTGGAGTATCAAATTTGAGGAGTTGGACGTTGGTATTAAATTCGCATGTTAAATTCTACTTAATATCTAAATAACTTCTTTAAAATCAAGATATCGATAAAAGATAAACCTTGCGGTTATTTTAGGCAGTACTGCAGCATCAGGAGTGAGGAGTTGGAAGTCAAGATCAGGCTGTTAGTATTTGATTATGCCAAACATGCTGTACTTTAATTTTCACGTGTCTAACACTCTCGGTTAAGGTAAGCAGTACGTCTGCAGCATCAGGCTTTGAGGATACAAGGATGGAAATATTATAATATTGCATTGTCATGGGGACTTGATAAGAGTTCCAAATTTCATTGATGTCGGTGCAGTAGAAGTGGTCGAAAAATCGATCACAAGATTTGAAGCATCGACGACAGTTGATACGCGGTGAAGTTAATAAAAACCGTTTAAAAACGGACACTTGTCTTGTAACTTTGGGTAGCTCAGCTAATTAGGTACCTAGGTATAGTTTTCCTTATAATGCGTGTATGTTTTTAAGAACATCATATTTTATTATCTCATGAATCACATCATATCATTAGCCTATCTCAGTCCACTGCTGGACGTTGGACCTCCTATTATTTGGGCGTATTAAGGTATTAGAAGGTAAATGCCCACAATCGCTACGCGGGGCAAACGGATTGAAAATCGCAGTAATGTGTCCACTACTCCGCTATAGGTGAATTTAGACCAAACGAGCGAATACTCACTCTACGAAATTCGTTCGTTAAACAAAACGTGATTAGTCGAAATTCGCTGATTTCCCCCACTCTACGAAATTCGTTCCATACACAAAACGTGATAGTCGAAATTCGCTGATTTCTTAGAGTGCGGGATAGAATGATTATTCACTCGTTTGGTCTAGATCCACCTTATGATAATGCTGCTGCTCATCATCAATCTTTTGAATGGTCAGTGACAGAATAGTTCAAATAGTAGGTAATCCGATTACTAATCTACATAGATTACAAAGTAAAACATAAAAATTAAATTTTCAGAAGTATTCAGATACTTTTTTCAGACACGACGCGATAAAATCAACAGCCGCCAGCTAATAGGCGTCGCTTTGTTTATATGTCCTATCGATAGGACTTTTCACGTGCACGTAGGACTAGGTCATCGCATCGCATCACATACATTCGCGACTTCGTCGCATCGAATCGCGTCGCAAATCTTTTCGCTTTGAATCGCCTACGTACGACAGAGCTTAAGAATATCCGAAATCTTCTTGCTGGTGGTAGGACCTCGTGCAGGGTCCGCCTGGATAGCTACCACCGTCTTACCCGTTAACCTGCCGCTAAATAGTTAGTACTGTGTTCCGGTTTGGGGGTAAGATAGCCGGTGTAATTACTGGCATAGATAGAGGCAATCCATCTAAGTTCTCAGGGTAGGCAGCGCATAAGCGATTTTTTGGTCACTCCATGGGCCACAGTTTCTGATTTCCATCAGATGGGCTGAGAGCTCAGTTGTCTACCGTCGTAACATTAAAAAAATGTTCAAATCGCTAACGGTTTTAAATGGCGGCTGCAGTAGCATCAGAATGCACGGAGTGTCGTTCGTGTGCTCCATATTTAAAAATTCCGCCGCAGCGACACACGGAAATTACTTCAGGGCACGTTTTACTTTCTACCGGGCCCTTACCACTTGTTGCCAGTTTTATGCAAATTCAGATTTAATGTCAAAATCATCATCATCAGCCTATGATAGTCCACTAATGGACGTAGGCAACTAGGCATCCTATTAACTATGCGTACTGACATCTCTATTACCTACTCCCTAGGGAATTTCACTTTTCTATTACTCCCGCTACGCAAGCAAGCAATGGCGCGCTTAGACAGCAAGTGTGATGAAAAAAATCTTACCCTACTTCACGTTGTCTACTTCACGTTGTTCGATTTCTAGGAAATTGACTATAGAACTGGCTAATATGCATCTTAAATACTTGAGCGTGTCATTATCAATGGAAATAAGAAAAAATATTTAAATACCTTCCTATAACGGCTAAAATAAACAGAGAAATGTGGGTGAATTTCACCGTTACTTTCTTTAATCCTGCATAGATCGTCATATGTCAGCCTCCGTAGCCTAATAGTTGGTAGTGACCGTGCCCACGAAGCTGGAGGTTCCGGGTTCGAATCCCGGCGAAGGCATTATTTGAGTATTTATTTATCACAAATATTTATTCCCTGATCATGACTGTCTATGTATTTAGGTATATATATGTATCTATATATTATATATATCGTCGCCAAGTACCCACACCACAAGCCTTATTAAGCTTACCGTGAGAGGGGCTGAATGTATAGGTACTCTCCTTTTGGCAGTCGTGTAAAAAAGTCATGGGCCGAAGTAACCCTCCCGAACATATTACTACTTGTCTAAGCACTTACTTAATTTTCTATATTTTTATATGTGAAGAGAAAGCTCAACGCAAGGGCAGGGGCAGCTACTTCACAAAATAAGTATCAAAATGAAAACCTTAATTTTCGAACATGGTCGTGAAACCTTTTTCGCAAGCCGTGGTAAAGGTATACGTCCCTAATACCTTTTTTCACTAAAACCGCAATGGAGCACATTTACAACTACCTACAGTGATTACGAAGATATATGTAACATGTTTGTATGTAGTAATGACTCAATACCGCAGTTTTACCGCTGCACGCGATCATTACCGAGAGGTCACACATGCATGCACTCTGATAATGACATTTGCAGATCGTTTCCTAGGCTATCTAACACTTGTTGGGTCAATGCTGATTTAATTTATTCTGCAGAGCAGTTGAAACAATGTCCGCTTTAAAATATATATTGGGTCATTACCTATGAAATTGGCGTATTTTGTCATAGACTTTAGTTGATCCCTAATTTTATTTTCTCAAATATGCAATGAAATGTTGTCATTATGTTCGTCATAATAGGCTTTAGAGTATGACAGTGCAGGCGGATGACCTCGAGATAATAGTAAAGAATTTTCATACGAATTTAACGGCCTAGGCCGGCATTTTTTTTAAACATTGCGTCGGTTTTATGTATGAAAGTACCTTATTTTCTGAAATAGAGATAATACAAAACACGCCTTAGAGGTGTCTAATATTACCGGCAAAATTTGCTAAGCGTAGCGAGTGTTTTAACATACGAGAAGTAAAATTCCTTTGTATCCGTGTGTAACTAAAGAAAAAAACGACGCTTCCATACATTTTGGTCAACCTATCTTAGCCCATTTCTATGGAACATTTTTTTTTCTTGAGTGTTCATATTTGGTCCCTTAGTAAAAGTTATTTAAAATCGTTAATTTCATAACAACCTGTATAACTCCGATTTTCAGCTAGAAGGTTGACGGTCTCACACTTTGAAAACCTCTTTTGAATATTAACTAGACTTGTACGTTACTAATTTAAATTTGGAACTCGCGCTGTCTCTCTCTCGAAAGAGAGCGGTCGATACAATTGATTCAATGTGTAATTTAATATATACCAGTAGGTAATTCATTCATACTGTAAAAGTTAAGAAAAGTATGAGTTTTTAATCCATTAACTTATCCCCATACTTTTGTTGATGTGAATATTTTTAGCAGAATAGGTAATTTTAGAAAATAATAAATATTTATTTTATTTTTAAATTGCGGAAAAGTCCTTCCATAAAATACAATTAAATGTTTTTTAATTTTATTTAACATCTTTCTTTCATGAATACACTTGAATGAATGATTAAATATGAAATTTGTATGAGATCTGTCGCACTATTAAAATTTTGTAGTAGGTATTACTTTATGAGGTCGTTAAACTATAGTTTTAAAATGTAATACTTTGAATTAATGAATTGTTTTGTTGTACATAATATCTTAATCAGCACAACGTATGAACTCGTTTTCTACTACAATTAATAAAACTGATACATTTTGCATTGCCAATGTTCAAAATAAGCGATTTTATGAACATAACAAAATATTTTGATAGATCGAATTCATACGTTTAATCGTTTATTAAATCTATAGAATTCCATGGGAATCCATAGGATTTATAATCGAAAAGAAAAGAGCTACATTTCAGCTTTTATAATAAGTAACTTATTTTTTTTATTATATTTCACGCGGGTTACTCACGTTTTTCCTCATTTTTTAATTCATTAAATAAAAAACGAAATAGTCCATCATTCGCCAGGCGCAATTTGAAATGTCTGTTATCGTTATTCTATCGTAGTTTGTTATTTCCAAAGAACAATCAAAACAGTTATTAATCTTGTAATTAAAGAAAAGTCTTATCTTACCCACGAAATCAGTTATTATTATCCCGTTAGAAAGAAAACTCAACACTTTTGTCTGTTTTTTCAACAGTTCGAAAAATGATGATGATTTGACTTGCCAGTCATCAACTCATCATGCGTATTGGGTAGTTGGGCTTATATAAATAGCTATTCTCGCGTAAAAAGGTTATGTTGTCAGGAAAAAAATGACTGGAAATAATACCGTATTTAGCCGCTCATTTGTATACGATATGTGCGCAATAAAATTTAATAACACCGCGTGAATGAACATTCAGAACATTACCATGGCTACAAATACATTTATAATATGTAATATGAATTTGTAGCCGTTTTGGGTATGTTTCACAGTTAGTTACAATCTGACGATGACGAATACGGAAGGGCGAATGAAAATATAATAATAAATTCGCAAATGTCTTAAAATGTCAATAGGTCGGAGAAAAGACAGAAGAGACATATAAAACATAGAAACTGGACCACATACAATTGCCTTTAAAGAAACTTCAAAACACGCTTATGATTTCTATGTTGACCCATGGAAACTTAAACTACTATAAAAAAATTGTTGTGATTGGTCCATCAAAGTTTTGACTGGATTGGGTTACATTCTATTTGAATTTGTTGATAACAGCGCTATGCTGTCCCGAAAACAATTGTGCTATCCTGCTCATCGCGGCTCAATTGCACAATAATTGTTTTCGGGACATTTTAGATCTTGCGTTAGATATTTCCATTCCATATTTATACACGGTGCTCGCGAGCATTCCGAAAGATTTTAATGCTGAATTCCTGACCATATTTAGAGTCTGAATGTTATATAGAATTTCCTGGATTCGGCTTGGTTTCAGAGATAATCAACCTTTTTTCGACGTAACTCGTCATTAAAACTTCTTGATGTTTACAATGCTACCACAATGTGTTCTAATATTACCACATCTTTAGCCTGATAATCAAAAAATAAGAATAGACTTCACGAAATATAATTCCTAAAAAAATAATTGAAATTAATAATTTTAACAAATTGTTGTTATGTTAAAAAGTACTGGAAATGTTAAAAAGTATTCAAAGTCTAAAAAAAGTAAAAACCTTTTTTTTGGTGGCATTTGACATTATTAGGTCTCATAATATTTTTTGTTTCTTTTGATGTCTAGAATGTATAGTTAAAATATCTCGCAATGCTCGCGAGCACCGTGTATATGGTCGCATACCAGAAGCTAAGATTGAAGAGCTGTAGTACCAAATTTGATCATTAGTTACATACCAGTATATGCTCAATCAGTTGCCGCACCTTACTCATATTAACAAGGATTGATGGCCAAAACATAACCGGATACAATGGCCGCCATTTTACACATTCGAGGCGTTTGACATTTGGAGATGTGTGAATCAACGGGCGTTCACCCGGCGGTTCCTTTCACCAAAACTGCTTGCAAATGAGCGTTCTGCGCGTGAGCAGACCGGTAAGCGAAATTCGTATATTTCGTCATTCGTCTCTGTCACTCTAATAAGGGTGTTATTAGTGTGACAGAGATGCTAGAAAATTAAGAATACGTTTACATATAACGTCAATTGTTACTCAAAAGTTTTAGCTTTAATGATATAGATCATCGATACAAAATACCCGAATCAATAAACAATAGGTATTATTAATTGATTGATTAAATTAACAGATTACTTTCGAATGTAGGAAATAACAAGTGATTAAACAAATAACAAGACTTTTATTATTAATTATTAACTTCCTTCTTGACATGCTGATAGTAAAATAGGCTAAGGACATCAATAAAATACATGGATTAGATTAAGTACTTGGTGATAAATTAAGTACCAATTTATGTGAAATTTCATGTTAGATTAATAATACTATTACATAACATCATTATCATGACTCCTTAATTGTATCGGGAGTCCCAAGACTACGGGACATGTTAAGGAAAGTACATCATTATCATCATCATCAGCCTTTCATAGTCCACTGCTGGACGTAGGCCTCTCCTATTAACTATGCGTATGGACGCATTAGGAGGTAAATGCCCATTATCGCCACGCTGGGCAAGCGGATTGGCGATCGCAGTAATGTCGCGTGTCCACCATGACGACGCTGCTGCCCATCATCAATCTTTTATCAAATAATGGTCAGTGACACTTCAATCCCTTAGTCGACTCTTACGAAACCCGCAGGAGGAGATAGGGTAGTGACAAATGTATTCTTACTGCCGTCACCACACGGCCTAATGAAAGTACGTACCCGAAATATTGTTGATTATTTTGGTAAAAAGGGACTTTATTTTTCATAACGAGTGCCACATTCATAGATTTTGTATACTAAGTACGAGTATGTAACTGTTTTTAAAAGTACGTTTTCTTGAATTTTATTCATATATTTTAGTAAGTTGAACTTACTTTATTCCTTTTTTTAGATACTATTTACTTTAGAATACAACTGAGCGTTAGCTCCTTTCCAATCGTAACGAAAGTTCGAAAACTTTATGATACCTAATTAAAAATTGTGTATTGGGATGTACGCTTATTTAGACTGGAATTGGCATAAGGAAAAGCCTTCATTGTAGGCAATGTTTTAACGCGAGACATAAAATCATTTCAAATCAAAACGTAAACGACACCGAATTTGGTTTAAAATTATTTCACGATGAAAGGAAATAGTCGAAACACTTGTATCCGACCGTCTTGCCACTTAACGGCTTTTCCTTCAAGATTGTTAACACCTTTGACGTTAGACATTTGTTTTCTAAAAAACAATGTAACAGCGTTGATATTGTTTGATTGAGACGGGTCAATGACCTTGGAGGAGTCTAGACTAGACGAAAATATGTTTGATCTATGACTTGGACGCAATTCCGCATTGTTTTCCACAATGAGGATTTTCGATATTTTTTTGCCACCAGGGGGCTTAGCACATGATTAGTGTGACAGTATGTCGCCGCGAGATAAACTATCCATCCCTCTTTTATTGATATAGTTAGTAAAAGATGGAAAATCTTTCTCGCGGCGACATACTGACGTACCAATCATGTGGCGACCTAGGCGTTAGGTCCAAACAGCTGTCAGATTCATATTACAGTTCGTTTGACCTGACGCTACAGTGCTGCCATCTCACCGCCACATAGCGGCAGAAAAAGTATCAAAAACCCTCTTTGAGCGTATAACGAAACGGTTGCAGAACAGGAACATATTCAGTGTAGCAGGGTGCTTAAAACATAATATACAGGATGAATCTTAACTCGGGTGATTGTCGCCCTCGTTTCACTCGGGCTCCAACAACTTTCACCCTCGCCGAAAAAAAGTTTTACCGCACTAGTTAGGAAATGTACTATATCATATCACTAGATAAGTGGAATACCTTCAATTCTATTTCATGTCTAGCCTGGTGATCTATCTCTATTAACGCACAGAAAAGCTTAATAGTTATAGATGATTCCGATAATAGACAAATAGACGTTCTAAATGTGGTTTTAATAGAAATGGTCTTAATATTATGAAAGATGATGTCAATTTCTATAAATCAATACACTAAAGTCTAAGTCAAACGATTCTTTAGTCAAGTAGGCATAGAAACAAGCACTTTTGAATGGTCATAGTCACAGTAAAATAAAATCTACTTCTAGTTGGCAAAAAGAACCCTATGGTCCCATACATGATAGGCACCTCCAAAATTGCTGCTGTTACGTCTCAGAAGGATCTTGGTGTGACGGTTACAAGTAATTTGAAGTGGAGTGAGCACATAAATAACATTGTCAAAAAAGCAAATTCATTCTTGTATGTTATAAAACGCTCATTTCAGAGTATGTCTGTTGAAGTGTTTATCAAAATCTATAAAACATATGTCCGGCCTTTGCTTGAGTATGCTTTTCAGGTATGGAATCCTTACTTTGTCAAGGACATTGACCTTTTAGAGAGTGCACAACGAAGAGCCACCAAGATTCCTTTCAAGCTGAAGCGATTGGCATATGAGGAGAGGTTAAAGGTGCTGAAGCTTCCCACACTCAAAGCCCGGAGAGCGAGAGGAGACCTTATAGAGTGTTATAAAATTGTTACACACTGTTACAACCTCCCTGACATTCACAATATAATCACTAAAAGAACCATCAGCCGAGAGACCCGAGGTCACAGCCTAAAATTTGTGCGCACTCCCACGTGTACAAAAGCAGCATTTAACTCGCTGCCCAACCGTGTCGTAGCTACTTGGAACCGTTTACCAGATAGTGTTGTGGCTTTTAAACAATGAATTAGACTGAAGTTACTAGTGATGTGATAAAAATTTACAAACTTTGAACTATAATACTGGACACTGTGACATAGGCTCATCAGCTGAATAGCTGCTCGCCTATAAATTAAATAATAATAATAGTTTTAACCCTACACCGCTGACCCGAGAAGAATTTGGTAAGAAACTCAATGGGTTATTTTTTCAATGATGGTCTAAATTAAATATTCACCCCGTAGTTAATAGTATATTCTGCATCTAGGGAGGTAAGTACGGTATTACTAACTAATGTTAGAATTTAATGACTCGAGTTAGTATTCCGCTTACCGACCGTGATGCATACAATGTTTTTCATCACACTTGCGAGCAAAAAAAAATAGTTTTAAAACAAAATATTATTAAATGACGCACTAACATTTCTATTACACCTTAGGGAATTTCACTTTTCTATTATTCCCACGACGCATGCAAGCAATGGCGCGCTTAGACAGCAAGTGTGAAAGAAGAAGAAAGAAAGAAAAAACGTTTATTCGAGACACAGTTAAAACAAAACAGTGAACACGAAATTTTGTCTCGAAATGGCCAAAACTCAGCATTTTGCCAGCAGAGCCAGCGCTGGTCTTCCGTTTTGGCTAGTGTGGTGAAAATTATATTTTCATCACACGTACCTGTTCGGTAAGTGCGCCAATACGCTGCGGTGATGCGCGCCGTAGGTGCGTCATTACGTCCTAGTAGGCCGTTAAGGATTTTCATACAACATTACGTCGCACTAGCGCGGTCCGGCGCACGCCGCGCGCCGCGCCGAGATTTCTTTTACGAAAATGATGAAATTAAGTCATCCCTGATTTAGATCATTTTAGAGTAGTTTTGTGAAAATATATTGTTTTATTTAGGTACTTTTTTGCATCACAGGTGTGATGAAAAACATTGTGTGTGGTACACAGCGGTACAAGAATTATGAACTCGGGTGAAGTAAAGCCCGCGCCATCGGCTTGGGCTTTACTTTCACACTCGTTCGCAAATTCTTACTTACTGCCTTAAATACACAATGTACTATTGTTTACACCCTGTATGAACATCCAAATGAATATACCAGCTGTTGCTCGTTATAATAGACGTTAGTAATGAGTTAATTACATCGTTTGATGGGCAATGATACATTCGGGCTATTTAGAGGTGTCTGTAAAAACAATAAGTGGTACAGTCAGCGTCATAAGTACTTATATCTTGGTGGAACCAGATGTGAGCATTCCCTTGTAATACAGTACAGACTTATATACGTAACGTTTTAAGATGTTAGCCGTACAATTGTAAGTTATATTTCATTTTATTTAAATTTTTTGAACGTTTTTTTGTGTTGTATTTTATTATTTTTATGTAAGTATGTCTATTAACTGAATGTGAAAAAAATCGTTATTATTAAACTATGCAGAAATACACGAATTGACACTCATATGTGTTGGTGATGATACTAATAAGTTTGTACATTGTACATGTACAGTCAGCTGCAGAGATAAGTAGACCCCTTACCTCTGCAGCTGACTGTACATACAATCAACAAAATATGCGGTCTACCACTTTTCGACTCTTTTCAGTTGAAAAGCGGTACACGACGTTTTTTTGCTGACTATACGTTGATAAGGAAGGTTATAATTGATATGCGCATGTGTTAGAGCAGGTATGTAACATGTAAATCGAGAAATGCGTTGAATTTGCTTATTTAAATGGAACTTACGAATTATCGACGTAAGCAATAATTGCTTTATTAACTCGCAAATTCATTCATTTTATATGGATTTTGGTATGTGGAACAAATATTTTAATTACAATACAATGTTTTATAAATCAAATTATTTCTAGATACTTGATTTATTACTTTACTCTGTGTTTATGTCAAACTATTAATTACTGAAAAAAAAATTGTTTCCATCATTGGTTTCCTATCATCAAATCCTACTTTCTAAATACAAATTCTTGTAAATGAATTAAAATTACCAAAATCGCCATACATGTAGGTACCTATAACATTTGAAGAGATCTCCGATTTCTCCAAGATCCCATCATCAGACCCCCAACTTGGTGCCAATAGGACTTTCTCGGGGTTATACTCGTACACGTTCGATTACAAAAAAAAACAAATCGGGTCTCGATTCTCGGAGATATCGGGTAACATACATACAACAAAAAAAATCTGCCGTATTGAGAACCACCTCCTTTTTGAAGTCGGTTAAAAATGTAAATTGGCATGAACGTTACTAGACGCAGCATAGAAAGCATGCAATTCTAGTATTATCGCTTCCACCGAAATGTTGCGCTTGATTACTCCACCGAGCAAGAGGAAACTGCTCACACGCACATCCCTGTATAAAGTTATAGCCATGGCCGAAATTATTAGGCGCTCACGAGTTTTTCATATTAAAATAAGACTGGAATAACCAATCAGGCAATTACGTACTTTTTATTTTATGCAGACATTTACGTACATAATTATGTTCAAAAAGCTAAAGATAATTTTATTGACTTTAAAAGAAACGACACGAAATCTTATTGCAATTTATTTTTTAGTTTTTTTAAGGACCATATTACGTGCCCATTACGACTAGTTTAATTTTCGTTTATTTTTAAAGGTTGGATAGTGTGTATTTTGAACAGCGAACCAGGTTCACATGGCACTCGGTGAATCTGGTTCAAAAGTATTTTCACAAGAATTGCTACTATACTATAATTATGTGTCTCGTCAGCTCGTTACCTATTCGAAAATGTTTTTTTTTCCCTTTTACGAGGAATCAAAATGTTACTTTTCTGTTCAGCGACATGATTGCCTGCCTGTCTGATTATTGGTACACTGAAAAAATATTTACCAAAGTGTCTTAGGGTGGCTATTGGCTATATTACGAGGAAACTTTGATACATGTAACAAATCCTTGCTATCAAATTTACAAAACTAAAAAGGTTGAAGTCGATACCAGAGTTCTGGTTAAATCAACAAAGAACATTGTACATTATATCAAACAACTGGTGAAATGAACAAGAAACTGGTGTAATCAACCAAATTAATTTATTAGAATGCCAACATAAAAAGTTTGGCAAAATAAAAAAAAAATGTGATAGGACCCAATCAACCTTAATTTCCGGATAGAATTACGCAAGATCTGATAAATCCAACTTAACATTTTTTCAGTGTACCTTGTTAGAGAAGATACGTTGACTTTTGTAGGTGTAATTTATATTACTTTCAGATTACTTTCAGCTTAGCTCTGCCTCAGCCTTACGTATTTGGGAAAATGACAAATGAATACGGCCAATGATGATTGTCAACTGTTTATTCCAGACATGGAAGACGAGTGCTACCCCGCCATCCCAGCCTCAGCGTGGAGCCGGCGACGCTCCAGCTCCCCCATGGAAGTGAAGGCCGAGCCCAAATCGGAGCCCGAGTCCCCCGCCTCCTCGTGCCCGCCCTCACCAGTCCCTGGCACGCCTGTCACGCACCTCGATTACGTTATTGACCACACGGTGAGTACCGCATCATGGAGTGATTGGGTATCCAGGCCCCTTAATAGATATACGTATAGTATTTGATGCTCCAAGATGTGTGACCATGGAGAAGACCCGGTCCAACTCGAAGCCCTAGAGGCCACACCATCGCCCGTCCCTGGCACGCCTGTCACGCACCTCGATTACGTTATTGACCACACGGTGAGTACCGCATCATGGAGTGATTGGGTAGGCAGTCCCGTTGATAAATATACGTGTAGATATGCTTCAAGACGTGTGACCATGGAGGAAAAGACCGAGCCCAATTCGAAGGAAGGACCTAAGAGGCCCACCCTCGCCCGTCTCTGGCACATCTGTCACGCACCTCGATTGATGATTACGTTATTGACCACATGGTGGATGCCGCATCATGGGGTGATTGGGTATCCAGGCCCCTTAATAGATATACGTGTAGTATTTGATGCTCCAAGACGAGTGACCATGGAGAAGACCGAGTCCAATTCGAAGTCCTAGAGGCCCACCCTAGCCCGTCTCTGGCACGTCTGTCCCGCACCTCGATTACGTTATTAACCACATGGTGGATGCCGCATCATGGGGTGATTGCGTAGGCAATCACATCGGCTAATTTACGAGTAGTATTAAATGCTCGGAAAACGATGTAATGACAATTAATTACTGGCATGTAGTCAGTATGTATATCATCATCATCATCATCATATCAGCCGAAAGACGTCCACTGCTGAACATAGGCCTCCCCAAAGATTGCCACAATGACCGGTCCTGTGCCACCCGCATCCAGTATGTATATGCCAGTATTAAATTTTAGCCTCTCTCTATTTCTCTCTCTCTTTTCGTGACTGTTTTTATACATAACATCTCACCTAACAAGTCACAAACGATTTATCTGCAACATTGAACAGCAGGCGGCCTACCACAAAAACCACGTTTCACGTGTAGCTTCCTTGTCGCACTTATGCACGAATTTACAAGTGCGACACGGTGAACATGGTTCGTAGCGCGTAGGTTGGAAGTTTACATGTTCTATGACTATCTACCTCGGAAATCTTCTTCAGACGCGGATTCGCTTTTTATGGTAGATAGTGTCCCAAATCCTAGGTTACTGACCTACAACTCAGAAAAAGGCATTATAACAAAAATAAAAACAGAAAATAATTCTAAAGATCTGATTCCGTCGATATCTTTTTTCGTTCCAAGATCAAATAGCGGGATCCATCTTTTTTGCGATCACTCGCGTCATATAAGCACTTACAGTTTAATAGCTAGTCATGGCCTTTTTATCACAACTTACGCCGACTTAAATGTAGCAAAAAAAAAATTTCTAAGCTTTATTACATTAGCGATAGGCTCAATTTTGCATGGTATTTTGTAGTTTGTTTTTGCTACCGCCTTATAAAACTGTAAGATGAATAAAAAAATATTAATTAGGTAACAATGAACTAAACCCTAAATCTAAGGTCACAAGAGTTCAAAGAACTCAAGTTACTCGGCTACTTTCACCACGCGACTTTTTTCAGTACATTCCGATTCATAAATATGTGCACATTCTTTCACTTGTCGCGATGTCGTAAGGTACATATTTGCGCACATATTTACGAAGGCTGGATGATAATTGCTGAGGTTTTCTCGGAACTGTTTGGAAACGAGAGCAGATCGGCCAGATATCGGTAACTTAATAAGGTTGTTAAGGGTAGGCCACATCGTCGGCAGGTAGCAACAAAAACTTTATTGGACGTGATATGTATGTTGGCTGTGTTGTGACGGCAGTAAGAATACATTTGTCACCGTCCTGCGGGTCGTAAAAGTCGACTAAGGGATTGAAGTGTCACTGACCATTATTTGATAAGAGATTCATGATGGGCAGCAGCGTAATGCGTAATCGCAGTAATGGACACATTACTGCGATTGCCAATCCGCTTGCCCAGCGTGGTGATTATGGGCATTGACCCCCTAATGCGTATAGCATAGTTAATAGGAGAGGCCTACGTCCAGCAATGGACTATCACAGACTGATGATGATGATGTATGAAAGAAATATTAAAGAACTATAAACGTTATTATTATCACCGTTTATTCAGCATTATTAGTCTTACGTCAGTATATAATACGCCTACAAAATTAAAACGTTCTATTTTGTGTAATGCTCTTAGATCGCGTATTGTTTAAAATTCTATCTATTATTTAATCTGTTTAATAAGATTATAGGTATATTTTGTTAGCATGTAACATTTATTAATGTATTATAACTGTATTTTTATTAAAATTGAATGTTTTGGCATTGACTTACAACTATTGAACACAATTTAGATAGTAAGTAATGTATGTATGATCTGAATTGTAATATCCTATTATACAAATACATCATAACGGCAACACTTAGATAAATGGGTCAAAATTATTTTCGTTGTCTTATTTTGTGTCCCTAAAAAACGTGACACAGTTGTGATTTTTGTATGAGATGATGTTTTGTTTCAAATTTTTGATGTATGGATTAAAATGTAGCGTGAAAAAGAAATACAAGTGCACCGGATTTTTTTTTAAATATACTGAGTCGAAAAAGCAACTAAAAGTGTGACAGAGTGGTATGAAACAAGACAACGAAAAGAATTTTGACCCAAACACGGGTTGCTATGCCTATATACAATAAATTTGTGAATTCTAACTTCGCGATTGTGTGATTGTGTGACCTGCGCTTAACAGTAAGTGTTCGAAATACGATTAACAAGTTGCCGTACAAAATTCCGGCCTTAATTGAGGGTAGTTAGTCGAAACGGTGCATTTTGATGAACCTGAATGGTCCTTTTACTCGAGTTTTAAAAGGATTAACTCCTTTAATATTATTCTCGTCATGAAAGTTTTAAATAAGTTGGTACTACATTTATCTCAAATTGTTATGCTCCTTTAGTGCTTAGGCTTACCTAATCTTAACTTTTACAAACTGGGTAAAACATACCTTTTATCACATTTTGCAATATTAATATTAGTCGTCTTGTTGTATCCAACGGTAGGTCAACCACATTTTCCTCCGCCGGCATTTTTTTCGACGAAACACTTACATTTGGTGCCACTCCTCTCTGTAGATAATAAATACCTAAGTAGATTGTAAAATATAAATACCGGTATTAGAAGCCCTGGTTGTGTCACAGGAAAATGTCTCCGACAACGGAGTAACCTATTTCGAATAGGTGATGCGAAAAGAATATTGCAAATTGAATCACAAAAACTCTCGGCTTCACTATCGAGTTTTAATAGTCATTTTTGTGTCGTGTGTAATATATCATTCCCACATAAATACTTATAATAACCAGCCATCCGTATCGTTTCAGACGGGAACCATACACATGCCACAAGCCGTGCTACAAAAAGTGGGGGCGGCAGGGGTGCCACAACTGCTGCTGAGCGCCGCGCCACGGCTGGCCACCACGCTCAACTCCAACAAGCTCTCCATCAAAGTCACATCCAGCTCAGGATCTGGTACGCACCATACCTACTTATGCTACGAAATGTAGGGGCAGCAGGGTTATCACAACCGAAGATAGCATTACACGACTGGAAACCACGCGTAATTCCAACAAGCTCTCCATCAAAGTCACATCCAGCTCAGGATCTGGTACGCACCATACCTACTTATGCCACGAAATGTGGGGGCAGCAGGGTTGTCACAACCGCAGATAGCATTACACGACTGGAAACCACGCTTATTTCCAACAAGCTCTCCATCAAAGTCACATCCTGCTCAGGATCTGGTATGTATCATAGCTGATTGTGCTGAATAGTGAGGGTGGCAGAGGTGCCACTACATATATCAACCCCCGATGTACTTACTACTTCCCTATCCCGAGGATAACGATGGGTAAATGCATTAACTCTGCGTCATGGGGCGACAAGAGTGCTAGAAACTGTCACGGCTGGCCACCACTTTTCACGAGCTCTCCATCAAACTAAAATGTAGCTCAGGATCTGGGTGCTTAGCCAAGTTGCCCTAGCGATTGGCAACTTGGCTAAGCACCCAGATCCTTAGTAGCGTATCGTAGTTTTCCCTCTCTGCCACTCTTTCATAATAGTGCGACAAAGACAGTTAGCTGCCTTTCGCTTACGATTGACGATTAAGTGCTAGTGATTGGCAACTTGGCTAAGCATCCTGATACGTTACGTACCACATCTATTTGTGCTATACAAAATGAATGCAACAAATAATAGTAGCACACTTCACTCACACTAATGAGTCTGGGTGCCGCATTCCTAGAAGATCGGAGATGCCAGTTGTGACGAGGTCGTGGGACGGCAAGCAGTACAAGACGAGTTATTTTGGTGATTTCCGGGGGAGGGTCGTATTAAGAGGTTCTAATCGGAGGTGCCGTGGAGTTTGCCGTGCGGTGACGGCAGTAAGAATACTAAGAAGAGAGGTTACGGGTGGCGCAGGACCGGTTTTGTGGCCTAGCAGTGGACGTCTTTCGGCTGATATGATGATAATGACTCGCCGTGTGGTGACGGCAGTAAGAATACATTTGTCACCACCCCAACTCTTCCTGCGGGTGTCGTAAGAGTCGACTAAGGAATTAAAGAGTCACTGACCATTCTTTGTTTAAAAAAATATTGGCAACAGCGACCGCCAATCCGATTGCCCAGTGTGACGAATATGGGTATTTATAATTACCTCCTAATACGCATAGTTAATAGGAGAGGCGTCTCCAGCACTGCACTGAGATAGGCTAGTGATGATCTGAGATGAAAACCCGCAAGGAATATTCGTTCTGGTTTTTTTTTTTTTATACCACGTCGGTGGCAAACAAGCATACGGCCCGCCTGATGGAAAACAGTCACCGTAGCCTATGGGCGCCTGCAACCCCAGGGGTGTCACATGCGCGTTGCCGACCCAATAAGAACTTGTACACTCCTCTTTTGAAGAACCCCATACTGTAGTCCAACGGGAAAACCTCGGCTCATTCCACAGACGGACCGTCCTCGGGAACAAGTTCCTCTGAAACCGCACGGTGCGCGACCATTTAGGTTGCAAGGTGTGAGGATGAGCGCCCAGTCGGTGGTTTACTTATAGGTGACTTTGTTTCCAGGCTTCCACCTGCCCCCCACGCCGCCGTCGTCGCTGTCGTCGTCGGACAGCGAGGGCGCGCTGTCGCCCGCGCACGAGGCGCCGGCGCCGGCGCCCGCGCCGCCGCGCCGCAGCCACCTCTACCTGCACCACTCGCGGCAGCCCATCAACACGCCGCTCATCAGTAGCCAACCGGTGAGTTATTTTACCTATTAACAATATGACTCAATTCTCTTTCCTCATCATCCATATTCAGCCGTTATTCGCCCACTGCTCAGCATAGGCCTCTCTTCTTGTACGCCACTGGTCCCGATCCTGAGCTAACCTCATCCAAAAGTGACCCGTATTCTTCCGAATATCGTCCACCCATCGAGCGGTCGGACGCCTTCCGCTTCTCCCATCTGAAAGCGGCCACCAATCCGTTAACATTTTGGTCCACCTGCCATCACGCTGCCTGGCAATGTGTCCTGCCCAATTCCACTTCAGTTTGGTAATAACGTCTCCAACGTCTTGCACTTTCGTGCGACGTCGAATCTCGGTATTCCTCACACGGTCTTGTAGCTTGATGCCGAGCATGGCGCGCTCCATACCCTAGGTCAACACATTTTGCAAAAATCTGTACCTACTAACAATATGGCTCAATTCCCACTCCTACCCTAGGTCAACAGCTGTAGCTAATCGGGGAGAAATGATTTATATTGTCCTTATGATATAAAACTAAAACTCTACTATTTACTAAAACTTCTACTATCAATCTGCCGCACCACTCGTGGCAGTCCACCAACACGCCGCTCATCAGTAGCCAACCGGTGAGTTATTTTACCTATTAACAATATGACTCAATTCTCTTTCCTCATCATCCATATTCAGCCGTTATTCGCCCACTGCTGAGCATAGGCCTCTCTTCTTGTACGCCACTGGTCCCGGTCCTGAGCTAACCTCATCCAAAAGTGACCCGTATTCTTCCGAATATCGTCCACCCATCGAGCGGTCGGACGCCCTGCGCTTCTCCCATCTGAAAGCGGCCACCAATCCGTTAACATTTTGGTCCACCTGCCATCACGCTGCCTGGCAATGTGTCCTGCCCAATTCCACTTCAGTTTGGTAATAACGTCTCCAACGTCTTGCACTTTCGTGCGACGTCGAATCTCGGTATTCCTCACACGGTCTTGTAGCTTGATGCCGAGCATGGCGCGCTCCATACCCTAGGTTAACACATTTTGCAAAAAGCTGTACCTACTAACAATATGACTCAATTACCACTCCTATCCTAGGTCAACAGCTGTAGCTAATCGAGGAGAAATGATTTATATTGTCCTTATGAAACAAAACAATCTACTACAACTTCTACTATCAATCTGCCGCACCACTCGCGGCAGTCCACCAACACGCCGCTCATAGTAGCCAGCCAGTGAGTTATCTTTACCTACTAACAGTATGACTCAATTCCCACTCCTACCCTAGGTCAACAGCTGTAGCTAATCGGGGAGAAATTATTTATACTGTCCTTATGAAACAAACCAATCTACTAAAACTTCTACTGTCAATCTGACGCACCACTAGCGGCAGTCCACCCCCACCCTCACGCCGCTGAGTTATCTTTACCTACTAACAATATGACTCAATTCCCACTCCTACCCTAGATCAATAACCTGTAGCCAATAGGTGAGAAATCATTTATACCTACTGCCTTCATGGAACAACAATCTACAAGTTCTAGGTGGCTATCAATCACTTCTACCTACCATATTAAGACAACCTATAAACACATGCCTCGTTGGTAGCCGACTGGTAAGAAATCATTTCTTATTCCTCCGGCAAGAAAGCCCTAGGAGCTCGATAACTTTTTAACAATATCTGACTACCAATGAAATCATTTTGAACATGGAATTGTCTTTATATTTAAAAAAAAGGCACAACAGAATGATGAGCAAGCATGATCTCGGTTTCTCATTTAATTCCCCAAAATTTTTTCACATGAAACACGGAATAATCGTTTCTTTACTAACTCAATATCGTTACTCCATTACAGAAAGGTTCAACAGGCCAATTAGTGCTCACAGACGAAGAAAAACGCACCTTGCTGGCCGAAGGCTACCCCGTGCCGACGCGCCTACCGCTTACCAAGGCCGAGGAGAAATCCCTCAAAAAAATCAGAAGGAAAATCAAGAACAAGGTAAGAACGATTTGTGTTTCCTCGTAGTTTACTACGTGATTGATGAGAGGAAATCGTAGTTTTTTTGTGAAATATTTAGATTGATGGCAAAAACATTGGATATAGTTAAAGGCTTTGGTGAAAAGGAAACTGAATATCACTTTTTGTGTTACAAAGTTACCCATATAGTTGGTATGAGTAATAGGTATGATGACTGTAGTTAAAATAAATTATTTAACATTATGCACGACATAATACACGAAGAAATTATAACAAAGATGTAGATTGCAGTAATTTTTGTACAGAACTTCTATTTAATAAATTGAAAAGAACTTAAAAAAAGTAGGTCATTTGACAGTACTCAAACGTGACGTCACTTTTGAGTATTTCATATAAAATTCCATAGTGGTGAATTACTGGTGATCGTTTTGACAGTTCGAAAAAAGATGCTGATTTGACTTGCCAGTCATCATGCCTATTGTAACAAAATCGAAACAATTGTGATTTTTGTTTCCATTATGCTACTTACGTACAATATTTTTAAATGATTAATTTACGGTTAGAGATAAATAATGCACTCTTAGTGTATCGTGTATCTAAATAATGAGTTTAACTCCTCCATTGTTTTATGGTAAAGATATTTTACATTAACAAATGAGATTTCACCGTAACCGACTTAGTTTGTTCACTCTATCACTATATCTCTTCAATTCAATTGAAGTGGCGAAATATAAAACGCTACTCAATGTCGATTCTATAATAATAATTTTTGGACAATATAATTCTCTGTTCTATTAAGCTGAAGTTACATAGATCTTCCTTAAGTTTTGTTTTAGTAAACTTTATAACTAGACACTAAAACGGATGCTCTCCTTCACAGATATCAGCACAAGAAAGCAGACGCAAAAAGAAGGAATACATGGACCAACTAGAGCGGAAGGTCGAGATTCTCGTATCAGAGAACTCTGACTACAGAAAAAGGGTAGAGACCTTGGAACAAAAGAACGCGAGTCTGCAAAGCCAACTAGCCGCCCTGCAGGCGTTGGTGACGCGGAGCGCTCGCAAGTGACGTCGCAGTGACGTCACATCACGCTACAATCTCCTAAGGGCCTAATGCCTGTAGTCTGAATTTGTACTGTCACGGTGCAACCCGTCACGAAATCAGAGAATTGACGACTGTCTTTTGATTTACTGTCCTTAGTCCAAATGGCAGTCGAAACAATTCATACTGACCTTTTTCGGACGCATGAAAGATGTTTTTTCGCTGTCTACTTACATAACTTTATCTTTCATTCACAAGAAATATTTATTATTGTTTCTTGTCATGTCTTTATTTAAATTTATAAAATCTATCCAATTTTTATTATAATCCTTTTTACTTTGGCTCATCGCTCAAATTTGTTATACAGAATCAAAAGACACTTGTCAATTCTCAAAGCTGTAGGAAAATAATTTGGCCGCCGAGTTGTAAAGTTACTCAGATGTTCTGTACTGTAATTTAACAATATTCGGCATTTTTTCATGAACTCCTTTATACAGAAATGAATTAAATGATATTACTTCACAAAGAAAAGTACACCTCAACATGTTTATATCAAACCGCAAAGCCGTTCTTTTATACTTTCGCATTCGTTTTTATACATGAGTAAACTTAACGGCCGGCGTGCCAATATTTATTGTGTATATTTTGGAAGTATTTACATATACGAGACTAAAAGGGAAGAACTGTTAGCTTTTCAATGGTTGCTCACTATATTTTTTAGTAATAGGTTTTTGTGGTGCTGGATCTTTGTTCCCGCGGTTTATACCGCAAAGTGCCACACTAGATATTTATTTTTACAACTGCACTGTTTTCGATTTGACGAAGACTCGTAACAGGGAATTTTACTTGGGTCTTAAAGTGCCTTTTACATTACATGGTATCCATGGTTGGATATTGACAAAGGAGTCATTTTCGAGGAAGTTTCCTTTCTTCATTTTATCTTTAATAAAAATGGAGATCACGTAGTGTGAATAGCACTTAAGTGTCGATTATTATAAAGGCGTGTCGTTTGAAATCTCGTAATATATTTTAATGATGCTGTAAGAGCGTTAATTAGCTTAAGTCTTAATTTGTGTGTGTTTATTATTATGTGAAATTAGGTTAAGGATTTAATTGTTACCCAAAGCATGCGTTTGACTTGTGTGTTGCCTCATGCCAGCGGTCTAGGTGAGCCCTGGTCGCTCGCAGGCACCCTTCGGGAATCTTGGTAGCATAATATGTAAGATGGAGGTAGAACGATCATACCTACATCTTACCGTATAAATTGAATTCCATGAATTTGCATTTATAAAGAGAAATGTTCGTTCTAGAGATTTTATCTTTAAGATAACATTAGATATTTGTGTATCTACTAAAGGACCTACTGGACCGATGTTACGTGTGTATTCGGTATGATGTCTAGTCTTTCGTAGGAACCATAAGGGTCATCGCCCGTAGAATAGCTGTCAATCTGAACTGCGCTCTGTGGACAAGTACAAACGAACGGCGAACCTTTTTAACAGTTACTAATAATGTTTGTTTTGAATTGATACAGACGACATACTAAGGAAAATTACATTGTTGCCTGGAAAATTCTTTGCCAATATAGGGCGATGCCATAACTTCATACACTGACTGCTTAAACTTTGAACGGGTGCTTTTCGTGGACAGAATGTTCAAATCAAACCCTACTTTTCAGAGGAGAAAGACTGGCAATAGTAGATGACTGAGCGGGTTTTTCGAAAGACCACTAGGTCTTTTTATGTTTGAGTAGTTGTCCTCATTCTTTGCAAATTTTCCTTAGTATATTTGATGCTTTTCAATAGCCTTCGTACACGAACAGTATTTTGATGTAATGTGCCGTACTGACTTTGGTACTGGACGATCGTCCGTCTAACATTCTTGTGAACTAATTAAACATTCCATTCTTGGTGTAAGTGTGACTTAAAGTGAGCTTCGGTACTTATTAATAATAGATTAACCTTATAACGAATGTAGATATCAACTTGCTGTACAAATTTTTACCTGAAACTGTTAATTATGTCTACAATTTATATCTATTTAACTCCGCTTGACTAGTGTAATTCTATAGCTATTTCTGCCGTCCTTAGACGCGTTTTGTATTACGTCAGTTCACAACCAAAATGAACTAGAATCGCTAGCATCTTTGTACTAAACTGATATTAAGATATATCTTTTGTCCATTTTGGCTGCGTTACTGATCTTTATGTTACTGTGTGCAATTATTACGTTCTGTTGTACATGTTTGAAGTTCTTCCTATCTAGAGTTTTAAGAAAATGTTATATTTATATCTAACTAAATTAATATATCAACATATATCGTCCCCAACTCATCAGGGGTTGCGTTATTGAAAAAATGAAGATATATTTTAAGAGATTTTTTCTAATGAATTTTTAGAAATATATACGTTATACAGTTTTACTTGTCTTGATATACGAGATCTCTAGAATAGCGCTGTTGGTTGAATGGCATCGGTGGGTATCCTCGCCTTCCGCAGTCTAATTGTGTAATGATATCGACCCGCGGAAGTCTGATTCTGTAACTTTTAAGGACTTAAGGTCGAGCCACACTGCGCATGTGCGTTGCGTGCGCGCTGTATCGTATGAAATGTCACAGTAGGTGCTGCACACATCCGGTATGGCAATTTCTTAATAATAAATTAATGAAGTGAGGATTCGATTGTTTAGCAATTAGACAGCAGGGATGTCCGCAGGATACAAATACAATGAACTGTAAGTGTGCCTATCACGGTTTTACCAATATGAAATAAGTCAGATGCAACAGCGGATGACAGTTGCGGAAAGTATCCTTAGATAAAATACGATATTTATATAAAAATAAAGTATTTAAATATGTAAAATATGTAATTCCTAATATGGCATTTACCGTCTACAAAGGAGTGATGTAATTGAAAACGACTTATATAAATTAACTAAAGTAGTTGTTTAAGGAATTAAATATTTTATTGGCCGGCGTTGTCCGGCGTGCGTAAGACGAAATGCCAAACTTGTACATGTTAGTTGTACGCATCATCGTGAATGACAATTTTGTATGGTCCATTCGTAGCCAGCGAAATACCTGTTAACTTATAGCCGAGTTTAGATCAAAGAATTGGGACTTTATAATCCAAATAGAAACATTACTAGAACATTAGTGGCCATTAGGTAAGTGTCATTACACCTCTACTACAAAAGTCTATATTTTATTTTCCTTTTAATTGCAATAGCTGTCTTGCTCTCATACTTTTTTAGTAACTTCGAAGGCCTTTTTTTTTAATTGGTGATGATTTTGGGGAGGGTACCTCCACACTCGTGCCTGGGTGCCCCGAAGGCCCCAAAGGGGCACCCAGCGGGAAAAACTTTGAAGGCCGTGGGCCGCAATTTCATTTAATATTTCCTGCCTAATAAAAAAATTTGATTCCAAAGCGATATCAATCTTAAAATCCCAATTCTTCTTACGATAAACTCACGATACGAACTTATGTTCAAATTATACTGAGCGAAACTTAAGATATCTTCTAGCCACCCAAAAAACAAACCTAATTCTGGTCTGAAAAATATTCGAAATGAAATAATGTAATATATCAGCTAAACGCTGGGTGGTATGAGGTACATTTCAATGCTTATTATGAATAAAGCTACAATCCGAAATAATACCTTGTTGTATTTTAATTATTAGACCCTCATATTAGAATTCAGATTTCAACATGGTCGTATTTAGGATTGTAGCATTATTTATGATAAGCAGAGATATTTTAATAAGATTTTGTGCAATACGTGGCCTAATAGCGAATGGATGATACTTGCGTGGCCCCGCCAGCAATATTGTTGTTCATTGTAATTTTATTGATAGTTTTATTTGTTAAAACTACTCGCTGTTACCTTGAGTCATCATTTGTTGAATCGTTTGTTTTAATATTATTTTCAATGACATTACAGATTTTACTGTCACCCTTGAGATAAATAAAGCGTCAAAATATTGTATTACCGTTCTTTTAATTCCTGAACCACCACTTCACTTCATATACGATAAGTCATATAAATGTATGAGAATGACAGATTCGTAAGAAAAGTCCGGTGACCATTTCTAATTATCATTATGGTTAAATGAGTTATCACTTATCGTATACGATTACAGTATGGCATCTTGGCCTGCATGTAAATTTACAATTTGGTACTCGTCTCTAACCTAACACTTATACATACACCATAACAAAAGTGCCATTCATTGGGCACTAAGGTGTCGAGCACTGGTACGTATACCTTAGTTATAAATCTAACCTAATAACCTGCAATAATTCTAGGTCGTTTTCATGCTGTCTTGATATATTTCTATTTAAAAAGTGTGAAAGAATTTTTTAACTTGTATGTACTAACAGATGATTTCGTTCATTCATTTTCATTCATTTGTTGAGTATTACTATTACATATTTAAACTTGTATCTATGTCTTTACGATGGTAGTCAAAAGGTTACTACTGCCCTCCTTCTTAATAGTAAAAATATGGTATATATCGCTCCGGAATGAAAAATAAAACTAGGGAAGTATTTATCATTCAAATGTATTTATTGAACTAAAAAAATGTAGAGATAACTAAAAGAATAAACTGTATAAAATGAAATATAATAATGAATAATTCTAGACTAGAAAATTTACGACAGAATATAATGAAATTAATCTCAAAGCACAGACATACTGCATAGGTATATAATTTTATTATTCTTATTATTTCAACTATAATTACAGGTTACAACAAGCCTATTATTTACTAAACTAATTATCAGTCTTTAAAACTACGTTATGCACAAACTTGGCAAAATTAAACTTACATAATTGTCGCGATACACAAATGTGCTCGTTTTTAGTAAAACGTCCCACTTTGTCGCTTATCATAAAGACGAGATTTCCTTGTATCTTCATATGAATAAACTGACAAAGCTGCTTTATGGTAAACGACAAAGTGGGAAGTTTTACTAAACTCACTCACAACTAACGAGGCTGTAGGTCTTCGCTACTTGTAAAGTCACCAGGGTGCTTAGACAAGTTGCCAATCGCTAACGCTTATGCCCCGGCCACGACATTGGTCTAAGGCGACCAGCAGCGAGCGAATGCATGAGTTGGAGCGGGACGCCGATATGGGTACGAGAGGGAGAGGGAGCACCATACGTTTTCCGCTAAGCCGGTCGCCTTAGACCGATGTCGTGGCCGCGGCGTTAGTTGTCAATCGTAAACGAAAGGCAGCTAACTGTCTTTGTCGCACTAATATGAGAGGGAAAACTACGATATATGCTACTAAGCGTTAGCGATTGGCAACTTGGCTAAGCATCCTGATATATCAAAAATGTCTGAGCATTGACTAAAGCCATGACAATAAAGGCCTGCAGGCCTAGCCAAGGTGTATTCTGCAATCGTATACAATAAGCGATAAATCACGTGACCATAATAATGTATGGAACGTGACTTCGTTGGAATCTGTCAATCTCATACATTTAATACTGATCGCTTATCGTATACGATTGCAGAATGGGATCTTGGCTAGATATACTGATTAGCTGTTACCACCATAGCCGCTACGATATATCTAATGACGACTGTACGTATATGTACTTACATTATGTAATTGCGGAGTTAGATTCCTCTTTATGAGCCAACTCACTTAAGTATCTACATACTTGGCTGTCACGTTGAAATCTGATTGATTTTAATCTCAGAGCTCCAATGAAGCATAGATATATACCTATTCGTCTCTCTTTAGCACCAAAATGCATTTATTTAGCATAAAATTATGTTTTCAACTAAAAATGTGCCGTTTTCCACTAAAGATCTGCTATGGCATCATGCATTTCAATTCCACCATGCACATCTTCGCAGTACGTTTCGGGAAAGGTACCTTTAGGTAAAAAAAATACACTCGGTGTCTTTTTACCATTATCGCTTTAGCACTTGCCGCAACGCTTACGACATCGAAGCTTTAGCGTAAGTCATATTTTATTCGTATCGTTACTATCAACCCTTATCCAAACAGCTTAAAATAACCGAATCCGTCTTACTCTATAACTATAGAACAGACTTGACAATAACTCATTTGCTTTGAAATTTTCGTTGAGCTATATTCCCATGTGAAATATGAGTGACCACAGTTACCTAAAGCAAGTAAGTGGATAAGGGTCTTTGATTCGAACCAACTCTTACCCAGTATGCATGATCAAAGCGATATAAAGACCTTCTTCTTCGCCATAACATGAGCTATGATCACCCAAAGCGCCGTCCCCCATACAGCCTCAACCAGCCTTATAGTATGGGTTTCCATGTTAGGAACCTTCCAGTGGAAAGGGAACATGTTGTAGCACAGCGTATGTCCGATGTAGAGGGCGATGGCGTTGAGGCCGGGAGCGCGGAAGGGGCCGCCGCCCCACAGGCGCCACGCGTCCGTGAATACGTAGCATAGCACTAGTAGCACGAGGCAGAACGATGATGTCACTAGCACGAAGGAGATGGACCTGGGAAAGATTTAGAAATAAATTATCAGAGGACTTATCGGCGGTCTCCTAGACAAAAAAATTGGCGTAAATTCTATTATCCTACAGTACCAATTCAAAATTCATGAATTAGTAGTGTAGAAGAATATAATTTTATTCGTTTCAGGAGACCTATCAATAGGTCTCTGGGCCGCTAGAGTCCAGTTAAATCTACCCCCACATTAAGCAAAGCATGTGCGGCAAGCAATCATTAATATTAGTACAAATCGATATTTCTGATTCACATAGGGTCATGCTGGGATTCGAATCTAAGATCTCCAACCCCAAGAACTCCAGGAGCAAGGTCACTAAGTACCAATTACGCTATGAGAAACTTTGGTGAGTGTATTATCTTGTGCCAAACTAACGGGAATTTTATGACTATTGGCGACATTAAAAGGACTATTTTTCTGGATAGGCAATGATAGCAAAATTATATCTTATTATATTATATCTTTTGATTATTATATTTCCCCGTACAAAGGTCTTTAAAATGAGTCTATATAGAGTGAGGATTTCTAACCTGTAAAGTTATAATTTCTGTTGTTTAGCGCTCCGAGGGCTCTACACCCTCGGAGCGCTAAAAGTAGACCAACATATATTTCGCTCAACGAGACACTATTGTCTTAGCGCTGCAGCACCAACTGCCAATTTAATAATTACCATAAATTTCTTGTTAATGGACACAACTTCGTGCTCCCTGCTAATTTTCTCCATTCAGTCCCTGGCGAGATCTAACATCAGCTCCAATTCCTACTCGATTCACTAGACTTACCACAGGTTCTTATTAATAGGCACAACTCCATGCTCCCTGCTGAACCCAGTCAGCAGAGCCCCCGCCAGCGCGAACACGAGCCCCCAAGCCAACCAGCGGGACACTCGAGCCTTGTGCGAGCGCTGCAGCAGTACTGTCGCTCCTGCTTGCACACCCAGTAATGCTTGCACTGCTGACGTTAGACAACCTGGGAGAAAATCACTAAAATATAGACATATCGATAAGACCATAAGCAGTGGCGTAACAATAGGGTGGCAGGGCTGGCAAAATGCCACGAATCCCCGACCCAAGAAGACCCCAGCCCAAGAGGCCGCGAATTTAAATTTAAAATTAAACTGAGTACAATGTGACGATTTTTACTGATAGGGACCCATCAAAATAATTTTCCACAGGCCCCAGATGGTATAGTTACGCCAATGACCATAAGGGACGGTTTGCACAGTTAGGAGACGTTTATAGCTTAGTAAATATAAAACAGCCAATACCCTGAAAGAATACCGTGGAGTTTTCAAATCGAATCAAATCAAATCAAATATTTTTTATTGCATGGTTTTGGGTTTACAAAGATCTTACAAATGTTTCATGTTCTCCAAATCCTGCCTTACAAAGGCGTACAATATTTCTTTATACATCTATGTTATCTTGCATTTTACTTTTTATTTTACTTCTGCAATGGTTTTTAAGCACTCATCGGCGGATCCCATGACCATGTTTAACATGTCAATATTGAATCAAGTTTATAATGCCAAATATCACGGTAAAAGATGCCTTAATAATTATGAAAGAATAAGGCCAATCATCCAGCTAATTATTTGCTATTATTAGCTAGCAGTAGCTATCTCAGTATATTGCTTTCAGTAGACATGACGACAATTATGCTTCATTGGTATACCATTGTTTAGAGGCAAGAGAGGCAAAATTTAAGATTACCAAGAAGGCCCTCAGGGTCCGTTACTGGTCCTCCGTAGACGTGACGTCGGTCGCTCCATTCAAACAAGTGAGAAGTTCCAAGGATCAGTTGGTCGATGTACCCAGCCGCGCCTCCGCTGCACTCTGGCGCTGCCCAGTCGTCATGTTTGCCACCGGGCCCGAGGTATCCCCTGAACATCAAGATATTCTTGATTATATAGGATGTCTATGGCCACTGGGAAGTCCTCACAGCTACCCGTTACGCTACGTGTCAAATATAAATTTTGTTGGCAGGTAATACACGCAACCGATAGCTGTCAGGATTGATTTTATAGAAGCCGGGGACTATACCTATGGTATAAAGTAAGTTTATCCTCCCGTCAACAATCTTCCGTGTGTCTCATGTAAATGCTCTACAAATATATTGCTGCTCGGATAAATAATAATAAATACCTTCATAATAAACTTTTTCCCTCAAGGGACAGGCCTAGCCTAGTGTGGGGGTCAGTATAAATTTAAATTTTGTGTACATTTAATTTGGAAATAAACCTTTTTATTTTTATTTTATTTATTTATAAATGATATGGGATAGTCATAAATCAATTGAAAAGTCCTAAGATGCCTTCAAAATATGGATTGCGTGATAAAGGTGCAAAATGGTAATAAGTTATAACTGCACGGAAGGCGACTAAGATTCCTTCCACTGACACGGTGTGCTTTCACAGACTGCTAGAGTGAACTCATAATGATGACTTACCTATGCGGGGCAATTAAGGGGTTGGCAACGATTGGCCACCAATACTTCGGCCCGCGTCTATCACGTAAATAACATGATCAGTCAGGGGTGGTAAGTAGATCTCTACAAAATACATGACAGATGACGTTCGACTGTTGGTGAACTCATGTTGATGACAACTATTGATAACAATGATGACACTAATGACTTACACGGGGCAGTCAGGGCTATGCACCACGAAGGTGATAACTGTATGGACGGCAACCAATACTCCAGCCAGCGCCCAGCACCACATACAAGACAGGACGTCCTTCAGTGCTTGCCCGCAAGCTCCCTGAAACAGAAAGTCATGAAATTCCAGAGAATTTTCAGTAAGAAATGTCCTCTGGAGCATTTTCCCGTACAAACTGAGCAATTTTTGACTCTTCTAGTCACGAAAGAGAACTTCGATAAACCCACAATTTTGAGAAAAACCGTGTTCGTATGGGACATTGGTGGACTTTTCGTGGAATGCTCCCTCTACATGATCCTTGAAACTTGAGCTGCAACTCCCATTTTATAATCTTACATTTATTCTGCTATAGCATCGAAGTCGATGTAGATCTACTATATACTCTAAAATACTCTAAAATTCGATCCACTCCGCACTCCGCATCCAGTGTGCCCGTGCCCCGTTCATGGGAGTTTAAAATAGATCTCTTAAAGCTAAAGTGCATCCAAACCCCACTGTGCTGGAAAGCCGGTGCTGGAAACAGATAGTCAATCAAACCTCATGTACCCTGGGTGGCGTGAAGTACTTCGGAGCCGTGAGCGCGTAGAACCCTGCCGCCACGAAGTAGGCCACGGCCAGGCGTTGAAGGACACCGAAGATCCTGATGCTGCCGAGGGTGTTCCGCCCCGTGATTGTGCCTAGGGCCACGCCTAGCAGAAACATGATACAGGAACGCTGGAAAAGACCATGGATGCTTCAGTTCATCACATCATCAGCCAATGTTAGTCCACTGCTGACATTATGCTGAGGCGAGTCCATTTCGTGGTATAATATTAAGTGCTGAATCTGTCTGTTTTGTCTTGTCCTGTCATGCTTGTTATATTTGCCACGAATAAATGATTTGTATTTGTATTTGCTGGACGTAGGCCTCTACTATTAACTATGCACATTAGGAGGTAAATGCCCAAAATCTCCACGATGGGGATGTGTCCACTATGATGACGCTGATGCCCATCATCAATCTTTTATCAAAGAATGGTCAGTGACACTTCAATCCCCTAGTCGACTCTTACGACACCCGCAGGAGGAGTTGGGGTGGTGACAAATATATTCTCACTGTCGTTACCATTCTGCGTTTTGTGATTGCGTCTAGTTATCTTATCATCATTCACTAAAACAAAGGTTACTTATGGAATTTTAGAATTTTAGAATGTATGTGTTAAAATCATCATATTGTATAAAGTTTTGTATTTTCACCAAATTCTCAAACAAATTATTTAATTATAATTAATGTGGAACGACTCATTCATGAGCATTTTACGTTTTGTTATCTGTTAAATGTTAAACGAATGCTACTTCGCGCTACACTCCAAGGTCATTACTTTGCCACACATGTGAATAAGATGCGTTTTTACCCGCTCGTATTAAAGGATAAACGAGCGCTTTACGAGCTAGTGAGGGAAAACCTATTTCCGTGGCTAGCTCTTAGACCACTGTACCTACCGTTATCGTACCTAATCGCCACCTAAATATGTCTAACAGTACTATACTCTAATCAATAGTACACACAGCTTACGCATAAATCGGTCACCCAGTAAAGACCACAACGAGATCAGTCTATTGTGCGATTCGTGAGTCTAATCCACCCACTTTACCATCTTCCCTCATTCAAAACCTTCCGCCGCACGTAATAAGGTTGATATTAAAAGATAGAAAACTGATAAGATACGATTTTCTGAGAGTTTCTTTAAACCGTTAGACGCAATAACATGCACGGATGGACAAACACAGAGCATGTATGAATTCTGTCTTCGCTTGGTGAGATACATTTCACTACGTACGAGGAATGTGTTATGTACGTAAACTACGTTTAGTACCTACTTTTAGAATAGCTATCACCCGTGACTGTACCGACCGTTTAACAATAATTAATAGAAATCTAATGACTTTTATCAATTATACTCTGAATTTTGTTTGGTGAGTGATTATGTGAGTATTCGAAAATTCTGGCTATGTCGTTTATCTATATCGTCGCTTAGTACCTAAAGACAAGCCCAAAATTAAGCTTACCGTGGTAAATTTGTAAGATTGTTCAATGACATTTATTTATTTATCGTTACTTTGGAAAAGCTTGTAGTTTGTAGGTACGGTTCACCAAAAGAAAAAATGTAGTAATTGTATGTAAGTACCAAAAGAAAAAATGTAGTAATTGTATGTAAGTACTTAAGTAGTATACCTACTACGAGCCCCGATGCAGTGGAGTTCGTCTAGTTTGAAACAATTTTTACAAATTTTTGAATATTTTAAAAATGATCACATTATGCTAATGATAAATTGTATGAACGTTAGTCATGGTTAACCTACCATGTCATGGTCTTTCGGCTGAAGAGACACAACAATCTGAAGTACGCTTTTGTTGTTTAATAAATCGATTTTAACAAACCAGTGTCTAAATTATATTTTCGTTCACCACCGTAATTCCGCGCTTATAAGCTTGACGCAAAATTCGCAGTGCATCAGGTGTACAATGTCTTCTTTAATATTAATGGTGTTCTTTACATAATATTTTCTTCGGTTACCGCGAGGATTACTCATGAAATAAAACTATGAAAACGGATAAACTCGCGTATATTAACTAATTTTAACTTCATTCCGACGTTTCGAACACTTTACAGGGTTCGTGGTCTGCGGATGACTGAAAAGTGTTCGAAACGTCGGAATGAAGTTAAAATTAGTTAATATACGCGAGTTTATCCGTTTTCATAGTTTTATTTCATGGTGTTCTTTACATTCATTGATTATTTACAAAATTAAAAATTGTGGAATTTTTTTAAAAAAATACCTCTCGTAAAATAGTTTTTTTTTTTATTCTGATTTATTAAGTCCAAATTTTTTATACTCAAAGAAACTACTTTAGTACTACTATTGAATAGTGAAGGTTTTGTCTCTAAACCTTTTCCCCGGATGAACGGGATAATCTCGAAAAACTGTCTAACTGGACGAGAACATAATTATGCATCGGGGCTCGTACGTTACTGCGTTTCTGTTTTGCAATACAAGATTTTTGCGCAGAAATTACGATTTGTATCAAACGGCAGAGAAATCGAACACGCATAGAATTTCTTATAAAGTATGTCGCAAATTTGGAATGCGAAAGGCATGTACCAAAGATCAGATACGGAATGATCAATAATAAGGAAACATTACGTAACTCAGTAAATCGCGTGCATGGAATCTAGTTTATCTCTGTGCGTGCATAAGTTGTGGACAAAAAATCGTATCCGACACCTACTTTTTGTAGTGACAAAATTTGATAAACTGTCAGTAGTAAAGTATCACTTTATTGTTCCGACATGTTGGTCTTGTGTTTCCGAGCAGTGTTATACTATTTTTGTAGCATTAGAAATAAGGTAAACAATGTATAGTTACCTACCTACGTGACTTTTTATTGAAAATAATTGACACTTTCTACAAATGAGTTTACATGAACTATGAAATCAAACGAGAGTTCATAATCGTATATTGATTTATAAATTCACATCATTAGTGAATTTAGTGATCTTCTACCAAACCTTCAAGAAAGTATTGACAGAATAAAGGCTATTTTGAATATTTATACTGTATTTCCCGGATGGCACTTGAAACTTGAAACTTCGATGGTGTCCATGGCCAACGATAATTTGCTTACCTACAAGCGACCCGTGTGCTTGTTTGCCCCTATACCATGCTAATATCAAGCATAGGCAATCAGTTCTGCGCATTCCTTAACGAAGAAAATGTTGTCCAAATAACCTATTAAACAATTATTTTGGACTGTGATACTTAGCAAAGTAATTTTCAATAAAAGTGCATATTTATTTGTAGGTATGTGCTAAGTAAAGGTTTACGTTATTTTTCTTTTAGATTTTTCTTGAGAAAATATTTGCCTGTTAGTATAAAAATTTTAAAAGCATTAAAAATATCCTAGTTTTGCAGTAGGATCTAAAAAAATTGAACGATTTGGGAGCTGCCCGTGAAATGAATGGACTATACAGTATGTATCACCTCGTAAAGCCAAGAAAGAATCCCATTAATATTTAGATCATACTGAACAACTTTTACTATGGGGCCAAACTCGAATTCGCGAAAAAAAAAATACTCTCCCATACAACGTGTTCATGATCACGCAATGAAAATGTATGAAACTGACATTGAACAAATGTGCGTCATTATTCGCAATAACATGGACGTAACTCCAAAGTTTATTAAATGAACAATTTTTTGACATTTGATTTCGAAGCTTTGAGGTGACTATTACACATTTTCATAGTTACCGGTGTCAAATAGGTAATTTACAGAAAATTATTAAATGATTAATTATTCAATCGAGTTTGGTGTCAAGTCTATATTATTGCGAACAATCACGCACATTTGTCCGATATCTGATTATCACCAAAAATCTCAACAGTTTATGAACCTATTGCTACACTGACAGTCCGTGCAATACAATTGTTTTTCTTTATCACCCAAAGCTCACTAGGGAAATGTGTCAAGCCTCCTTACCCCAGTTACATCAGACTATACTGACATTAATATGCAAACAATGACGTTCCCATGGCAAAAACCGATCTATTGTGAGTTATTATTACAATGTTATCACAGACTATTATACAACTTTATACACAGAAAGACAAATACCTATTAGAAAGACTGCAGAAGTGCAGATCTTCATATGGACGTATTTGAATTTAGCCAGCATATTTACAATTAAAAATTATAATTTGTTTGCTTTGATAAATAATACGGATGTGATGGCGTACCACAGCTGATGTCCAATCACCAATTTACATGCTCCTGTCTTAGAAGAAATTTCCTTTAGGAAATGTAAATACTCGTATGCGTATGATAATGATGTGGTAGGTAAGAGTTAACTATGGATTCATTATTTTATTTATATTTATAGCAGAAAAGAAAAGTTATATTAAAATAGGGATATATTATGCTATAAAGCATTCTCTACCAGTCAACCTCAAGGTTGTCTCAAGACATAGAAGAAATGTTGTAGGTGTTGCTTTAAAACCATTGAAAGAAAAGAAGTTAAGTAAAATTAGCAATGGATGTACTCGATCATAAATAAATAACGAATACACAAACGCATATAATATCATCAATATCATCATAATCACATAATGATCACATGAATATACAGATACTACCTAGTACATTTTATTTACCCAATAAAACTGTCAACGATCCAACATTGCATTATTTTTGTCTAAGTATGTTTAATAATCTGGATGCGGGTGGCGCAGGACCGGTCATTGTGGCAATCTTTGTGGGAGGCCTATGTTCAGCAGTGGACGTCTTTCGGCTGATGTGATGATGATGATGATGATGATGTTTAAAAAATCAAATTTGGACATTGCTGTTTATCGTACTTACTTATGTCATATAGGTGTTCATTAAAATAATTGTAGACAAGAACAAGATATTTTTATTATCTTCAAGTGAAACTAGGATGTGAACTACGGAACATCTAGCAGCATCCCGGTTCACTACAAAAACTAAAATTCATACTTAAATACCTATTCCTAGATCTACCAATAAAGAAACGTACGGATTTTGAAAAAACGTATTTTTTTCTTTATTTCAATTTTTGATGAGGCATTAGACATTAAAGACAATATTATATGAAAGGTTTGTTTACATCAACGGCTACTCAAGTGATAGTCTGTATTATTCTCGTCGCCAATATGATCCGTTTCGCAATGCGCCGGCGCAGGCTCCCAAAGGTCATCGCGCCATCGAACCGGTCAGCTTACATAACAAGTGGGAACCGCATTGCGAACCGATTATGTATTAAATCTGCACAGGTTGCAACATCTGCAGATTAACTATTGCTTGGTAAGGAATGTAATTTTTAAGTCAGTCAACTAGAACATTACTTCGAACAAGATTTACTACTTATAAACATTGGCTTGATGAATTTTCATCTGTTGTAGTGCATGATTAAAACAGAGACTAGTTAGCAACTACTTATCTACATTA
>JALPQI010006089.1:0-61219 GCA_025490895.1 Thaumatotibia leucotreta
TCGCCCATTATATTACAATACAATACACATATAGTCTGTCAAACTAACTTTCGCAGTAACAGCAGCTACAAAACAAATTTTGAACAATTGCTATCTGCATCTCTTTTTTGAGTAATAACACTTGGGTAAGAAAGAGACAGTATGATTATCTCGGCCTATGCCTCAAGTGAATAAAACCCTAGCCAAAATTATAGCTTGTGTCCGATATGGAATACCTTCGAATTTTGCTAAAATAAAATGAATTTAATCTATTCGAATAAAGTTAGTTAATCTTGGCCATTAATTATCTGAAGTGTGATAATGAATAGGCAGCTATATAGCTGTAATATTTTTTTTTAGTATAGCCACATTAATACAGCGAGTATTGCCATATTAAAACAATGAATTAAAAAAAAAAAACACGAAGGATCGAGTTGTTTCTGTAATGCATATTTCTCTGTGAAATAAATGAAAGTTATTTTTATGGGGATCTAAAACATTTAAATTATCATTGAAGTTTCGCGGGCGCGAGTTTCGAGGTATAGTGTTCTCTGGACGTGCCCACACGATGTTCGACTGCGGGAGCGTTACGGGCCACAGTTCATTGCCTTATGTAAAACTTGAAATGGTGTTTCTTCCGTGAGTGACCGAAATAATACGGTGGCTTATGTGTACATTGTGTGTTAGTGAATTTAGAGTGTAACGATGTCGATTTCAACGGCACAAGTGTTGATGAAGAAGGGGAAACGAGGTGCAGCCGCGTACATCCACGCGGATTGCGCGAGCGGTTCTCCTCAGCACCTGGGTCCCCTGCTGGACGTGCTGCTGAACCCCAGCAAGGCCATCGACGAATGGGAGACCATCGACTGGTGCCGCTGGCTGCTGGCCGGCGGCCGCACACCCGACGAGTTCGCGGCAGTCGGTGAGTTCACCTACCTAACTGTACTCTACAATTATTCCTTTCTTTGTAGGTTATAACTGCTTTATTGCGTAGTTTTGTGCAATAAATGGTATATTTGAGAATTGCGAGGCTCTATGCGTGATGACTAGGCTATTTGAAGTCTTTTGAGCATTGTGTTTAATTGGAATAATTTTGACAGTTGAACAACTGTTAATTGCCAAGTATTCATTGTCCCATATATTCGAGCTTCCTGGCTTATTAGTTGTGTACAATCATATATATACTTCATTTCTCAGTTTTAATTAAACAATAATGAACTGTAGTTGACATTATAAATTTCATGATCATGCACTAAATGTAAACAAGCACAGATTGTCTGATATGAACAGTAAAGATATTTTTTATCTTTAATCTTTAGCATAATAATATACATGCTCCTATATGTCTGCTCATCATGAGATCATGATTTGCTGAATACTTGAGTGTGGTACAATCAGGTCACATTAAGGTCAAAACATATTGTATTGACATTAGCAAATTATACTATGCTATGGCTCATTGTTAATTAAAGCTTTTATACATTAACCTAGGCACCAAGTTATACCAATTTTTTTATTAAATCTATTTTTAATACCTTTCTTTTACTCCTATACATTTATTTATAATATGACTTTTAGTGCTCTGATTTTGCTCATTGTTGTTTGAGAAAATTATTTGGGCATCAAATTAATACCTCTACATTATTAACATTAATTTTTATTACTTTTTTGTAATAGTTAGTGAGGAATATGACAACCTGTATTGTCTCCCACAAAACTTAACAACTGTACAATTCTACTAAATATAACTTTTACTATTTCTTTCACAAGAATCATTCACAGAATTGTATGCTTGTTTAAAGTTATGTGGGATAGGTGTGTGTTAAACAAAATACTTGTTTTTTACACCAGGTTTGACATTGTTATCTATTGGGTTATGGTTGTTTTGACAAGTTGAACAACACCTGTTCACAGTACTGATAAGTAAGATGACATCTTTCTTTATTATTGTTTTGTGCTTGTCACTGGCTAGATTAGCCTCATGTTGACTAGGTGTGTCTACAAGTCCAATCTTAATAGTTTTCTGTACACAGCCGGCTTAAAATTGGGTGAATCAACTTTATAAAACACACATTGCCATGGTCATTGGCCCTTGGATCAATAATAATAATAATAATAACCCCCCAAAGGGATCACCTTGCCGTGGTGGGCGGGCTTACGGGTAGATGATACTGCTAAAAAACAGGTCGAAACACCTAGACCACACCCCATTTAGGGAGGTACAAAAATATTTGCCAATGTCATCTAGGCTTACTCTTCCCAAACCAAGATCCCAGCTATCCTATCCTTTCTTCTTCTTCCCCTCTGTTCTTCTTCTTTCCTTAGTAGATATAGTTATGCAGTTAAGATCTAGAAAACTACGTCCAGGGCCGCTGCCCGAGGGCAATCGTCGGGGCGCATCTGGAGCCGTTGCTGGATGCCACAGCATGCGATCCAACGGCGATGCGGAGTTGAGCAGGCGGGCTCCCATCGAACAATCTATTACAGCCGGTCATCGGGAGCTGAGCAGGCGGGCCACCGATGTTGAAGCTACAGCCGATTTAGGGGATGCCACAGAGGCTATCTCACACCCCTCTTCACCGGTTTCATCGCTTCAAAGTTTGTTTCATTCACCCAACTCGTCTTATTCTGATAATTATTTCCCACCACATTCACCCACATTATCATCATCAACTTCTGCGATGTCTGTAGATGTTGTGCAGGAGGCACAAGCCGTTAACACTGCACCCACTACAAATACGACACGTACGCGAAAAAAGTGGACCGAAGAAATGAATAGGTTTATCTGGCGTACATACTTAATAACTAGCAATCTAGAAACACTTAAACGTGGTTTTTTAGAACAATTACATTTACAGTTTATACACCAATTCCCAGAAATGGATGCTTCAAGGCAAAGAGTAGGAGATCAACGACGAGCCATAGTTAGTAACAAATTATTACCACAGACAACCTTAAATGAAATCCGTACAGAAGTCGAAGACCATTTAAAGAGGGCTAACAATTTGAACCAGGCTAATACGAGCAGTACACCACCATCGTTAGACCAATCTCAAACACCGCTCACTTTAACAGGAGCACGAATGGCATGGTCATCAGATGTGAATGAGATGATCATACGATTTTATTTTGAAGTCACTGAATTAGAGGCAAACATGACTGCATATAGGAAAAAGTTACATGAAAAATTTATTTGTCACTTTCCACATTTATCACATCTATCAGAGCAGCGTATATCTGACCAAAGGAGGGCCATAGTCAATAATAAACTGTTGAGTCCTGCCAAAATTGAGGCCATAAAGGTACAAGTTAGAAATGAGGCAAATAGTTTTAGCTCAACAATAAATGTTACAACGCATAATTCATTCAGTGATTTAGACACAGTACCAATAGCTGAGCGAAACGACGATAACGAGACACAACTAGACCAACCAATAGTACATAGCAATAGATCTAAAACAAATGAACAACATAGACTAAATGACTTTAATATAGATGAAGATAAGATTCAAACACAATTTAAATGTAATTTAGATAAATTTAAGAATATAGACCCAACAAAAAAGCCACATATTCCCAAACTTAAAATATCCCGGAAGTTGACAGCTACAGTAAACTATTTGAATAATAGTGTTATCCCTCAATACCTTACACAAGAATTAGAGTTTAACTCATTTCAAAATCTAATTTACACAGCAGCGTATACAACAGCTTCATGTGTTGGAGTCAAACTAGATAGACCCGCGAGCTCTGGCAATAAAAGAAAAACAGGGAAACCAAACTGGCAAATAAGACTAGAGTCAAAAATTTCCAAATACAGGGCAGATATAGGGCGCCTTACGCAATACATTCGAGGAAATAGATCTAGAAAGGTAGTTTTAGCAATAGAAACAATAAAATCTACTTATCATACAAACGCTACTTATGAAAACCCCAATACTGAACCTGAACATTTTCTGGATACCCTCAAACAAAAATTAAACACCGCATCTAACAGACTCAAAAGATACTTAGTATGCACGGAAAGAAAATCACTAAATGCACTTTTCTTAAATAATGAAAGCAGTTTCTATAGAAAAATTTCTACCAATGATTCGCGTTTAGAGCAACATAGTGAGGCACTTTCGATGGACTCGCTGCATAAATACTGGGTAGACATATGGGGTAGGCCGATTGAACACAACCAGAATGCAGTTTGGATCAACAATAGAATGGGTGAAACCCAACCTAACATTCCAACAATGGACTTTGAGCACATACCAATAGGCACATTTGTTCAGGTAATTAAGCGCACACATAATTGGAAATCCCCAGGGACAGACAATATTCATAATTTCTGGTATAAAAAACTTACTTGCACACAACCACTGCTTCATCAATTTATAAACCAATTTATACAAAGTCCCGAAACTATGCCATCCTATATCACACAAGGTCGTACCTACTTACTGCCCAAGGCCAGTGATATTACAAATCCCTCAAATTACCGTCCAATTACCTGCCTACAAACAATTTACAAAATTATAACTGCCTGCATCAGCGAAAGCATATATAACCATTTAGCGCAGCACAACTTACTAAAAGAACAGCAAAAAGGGTGCAGAAAACACAGCCAAGGGTGTAAGGAACAATTGATTATAGACACCGTAGCTATGAAACAGGCATTTAAAAGGAAACGGGACATACACTTCATGTACATAGATTATAGAAAGGCGTTCGACTCTGTACCCCACAGCTGGCTCCTTTACATTTTAGGTCACTACAATATTCACCCTAATATAATACAGTTTCTACAAACTACTATGAAAACATGGCAGACCACCCTTACTACGAAACAAGACGGCATTTCAATTACATCAGAACCAATTAATATCAAGAGAGGGATTTTTCAGGGGGATGCGTTAAGTCCATTGTGGTTTTGTATGGCCTTAAACCCACTTTCTGAACTGCTTGATGAAGCAGACGTAGGGTTCACACTCAAATATAGTTATAACAACCACACATTGTCTCACCTTATGTATGTGGACGACATTAAACTTTTCGCAGATGACATAGAAAAACTTTTTCGATTGGCAGACATAACGCAAGAATTTTCTAAAGACATTGGTATGCAATTCGGTATTGATAAATGCAAAATTTACTCCATTCATAAAGGACAGCTACAAAATAATACATACACACTAGAAACAGGAGAACAAATACAACACATGAACGAAACAGATACTTACAAATATTTAGGATTCCATCAAGCGAGACAGATACAACAGAAACAGACAAAATTTGAACTTACCCGAAAATTCAAACATAGACTCAATGCTATACTTAAATCCTACCTTAACTCCCGCAATACTATAAAAGCCATCAATACGTATGCAATACCAGTCCTTACGTACTCGTTTGGTATTATAAGTTGGTCGCAAACAGACTTAAAAAACCTGCAACGCACGATTAATATATCTTTGACTAGACATAGAAAGCACCATCCAAAATCCTGTACCCAACGACTTACTTTACCACGGCAAAAAGGAGGAAGAGGCCTAATAGACGTAAAAAACCTACACAATAAACAAATTACTACGCTCAGACATTACTTCCATGCTAAAGCTGAACAGTCACCATTGCACTCACACACAGTTGAAATAGATGTCCGATACACACCACTAAATCTTCAAGACAGAACCATTCAGAATAATGAGAAAATCATAAGTTCCGAGCAAAAGACAACTGAATGGAGCCAGAAGGCGCTACACGGTAGACACCGAACAGACCTCAACCAAGCGTTTGTTGATGAAATATCATCAAACTCTTGGCTGAAAAGAGGTGAGCTTTTTCCAGAGACCGAAGCCTTTATGATGGCAATACAAGACCAGGTTATTGCGACTCGGAACTACCGGAAGCACATCACGAAAGAATTAACCCAACAAAGTGACATGTGTAGGCACTGCAATAGTGCCCCAGAAACAATTCAACACATTACAGGAGCATGCAAAGCCATAGTACAAACCGATTACAAACACCGCCATGACCAAGTTGCCGCCATCATTCATCAGTACTTAGCTCATAAATACAAATTCCTAGATATCCAACTACCATATTATAAATACAACCCTAACACAGTACACGAAAATAGACAATACAAACTGTATTGGGACCGGACTATTATTACTGATAGAACCATACATTTTAACAGGCCTGACATAACATTCCATGACAAAAATACAAAGACGATTTATATAATTGACATTGCTATCCCAAATACGCATAATATCCAAAGTACGATTAATGAGAAACTTTCTAAATATAAGGACCTAGCTATAGAACTTAAGCGCCAATGGCGCGCCCAAACAGTACACATTGTCCCCATAGTAGTGTCAACAACAGGAGTAGTCCCTAAAACATTAAAAAATAGCCTAGATATTCTACACGTCCCGACCTACATGACGCACTCTCTACAAAAAGCGACAATTTTAAATACTTGTCGATTAACAAGAAAATTTTTAACCTCATCGACAATCACAGAAAACCAACAGTAAGCTATTCATTGTATTATTATACTTGGCTACGGCCCGTATAATAAACGTAAAACCCTCTAAAAAGGAGAAATTTTAAAAATATAAATATAATAATAAAAATGCTACAGCCAACCAGACAGATGACAGACTGACAGACCATGATGATATTAGTTTAAACTCAGTAGTAGAGCCCTATAGTCCATCAACAGCATCGTATATACCATCCCCAATATCATCCGTGGGCTCTCGCAGAGAACCCACACCCGTCTTAGATGTTGCGCAGGAGGCGAATGCCTTTTTGCCTGCGTCCACTAAGGCTGGGAAACCGAGGGTGCGTATGAGTTGGAGCAAAGACGTTAACCTATTCATCATGCGCACCTACTATTATATCACTAGATTAGAGACAAATATGACCACTTATAGAAAGGAGTTACATGAACTTTTCTCACGACAATATCCTACTGTTAAAGTTAGTGAACAACGTGTATCTGATCAAAGACGGGCCATAATTAGAAATAAATTACTAAGTGATCAAGAACTAACCCGGTTGAAAGACGAAATACAAACACAGTTAAATGATTTAGATCTAGTACATGAGTCAGACACCACCACTATCATACAACCGGATGACTATACCGAATATGAGGTACAACAACAATCACAAAACACCCCTACACCATATACACTATCACACATGTCCCACTCGTCGACTCAGACTGAGAGTATAACATTGACTTTAGAAAACGACATACAAGCTTTGACTATCCCCGACACAGAAACTGAACCAAACACTCAAGAAATTATTGATAAATTTCACGCTGCAATAGCTAAGTACTCCGGGATGGACCCATCTAGTAGACCGAAATTACCAAAGTTAAAGTATAGCAAGAAACTCTCACAGTTAGTATATATATTTGATCGAGACGTACTGAACCGATTTCTCTCTGACGACACACAACTAATAGATATACATACTCTTATTTACTGCACCGCTGTAGTCATATCTGAGGAGATGAACTACAAAATAATAGATCACTCACCGAACAGTAGGAAAAACGATATTAAGAAGCCCCCGTGGCAAGTTAGATTAGAAAGAGACATTGAAAAGCTCAGGGCAGACTGTGGCAGGCTCACCCAATATATAAATAACAATAGGTCTCGTAAAGTAGTGAAAAGAGTAGAAGAGATATTTAGAAGTAGGATTACACACACTAGACACGAAGCTGACAACAGAAAACCAGAAGAATATTTAGATACATTAAAACAGAAACTGGCACTAAAGGTACATAGACTAAGAAGGTATATGAAAGCACAAAACCGAAAGAATGACAACATTTTATTTACAACAAATGAAAAAGGATTTTACAGAAAACTACACAATCACACACAACAAAGCCTCACGGATACCTCCATACCAACACAGACACAACTCGAGACGTTTTGGGGTAGCATATGGGAAGAAAATATACAACATAATGACCAAGCAGAGTGGATAGAAACTGAAAGACGTAAATGGGATACAATAGAAGAGATGGCATTTGTGGAGATTACAGAAACCGACATAACTAATATAACAGCAAAACTACACAACTGGAAATCACCTGGGATAGACAAAATACATAATTACTGGTTTAAAAAATTAACATCAATACATAAACACTTAGCAAAAAACTTGACAGATATTATATTAGGAAAACAAAATATTCCAGAATTTATAGCCACTGGTATAACATATATGCTGCCCAAAACCACTCATTCCTCACATCCGTCACAATACAGACCAATTACATGCTTGCCCACCATATATAAAATATTAACGTCAGCAATAACCAGAAAAATCAATAGTCACATAGAACATAACCAAATTATAGCAGAAGAACAGAAAGGATGCAGGCGGGGCCACATGGGATGCAAGGAGCAGCTGATTATTGATTCCACCATTCACAAACACGCGACTAGTAAAAATAGAAACCTACACTGCACATATATTGATTACAAAAAAGCTTTTGATAGCGTACCTCATTCCTGGCTTCTAAAAATATTAGAAATATACAAAATAGATCCAAAAATAACCCACTTTCTCCGTAATATAATGTCTCAATGGAAAACCACTCTTCAATTAAATGCTGGTGATAAAACAGTAACTACGCGCACTATTTCTATCAAGAAAGGCATATACCAAGGCGATTCCTTGAGTCCCATGTGGTTTTGTCTCGCCCTCAACCCCTTATCACATCTATTGAACAGTAGCCGAGTTGGATACAACTTCAAGAACACTCCAACAGATACACGTATATCACACCTCATTTATATGGACGACATAAAACTATACGCCAAGACAGACAAAGAAATGAAGAAATTAGTAGACATCACAGCAATATTTAGTAACGATATCAATATGGAGTTCGGCATAGAGAAATGTAAAACACTACACATAGTAAAGGGAAAAATACAACCAGGCAACTATACAATAGACGACAATAACACTATAACAGCAATGGAAACAAATGACCTATACAAATATCTCGGATACAAACAGTTGAAGGGCTTGGACCATACTATAACTAAACAGACACTAAATACTGAATACAAAAACAGACTAAATAAATTATGTAAATCTAAATTATCTGGAAAAAACTTAATTAAAGCAATAAACACTTTCGCCATTCCCATCCTAACATACTCATTTGGAGTTATAAAATGGTCCAAGACCGATATAGAGGCCATAGAACGAACTACGCGCACCATACTAACCAAACACAACCACTTGCATCCTAAATCTGCAATAGAAAGACTCACTATTAAAAGACACAAAGGAGGTAGAGGAATGATAAACATAAGCCACCTATGGCAAAAACAAATAGATAACTTACATACATTCTTTCACACAAAATCACACACAAGTAATATACACAAAGTAATAGTCCAAAATGACCTAAACTACACCCCGCTCAACCTAAATCAACAACCTGAGAGGCAAAATCTGGACACCGACCCACAAATACAACAGATAGATAACTGGAAGAAGAAAGTTCTCCATGGACGACATCCACATGACATAGAACAAACCCACATAGACACGACAGCATCAAACACTTGGCTAAAAATAGGCAGTTTATTCCCAGAAACCGAAGGTTTTATAATAGCAATTCAGGACCAGATAGTGAACACCAAGAATTACCGCAAGTACATAATAAAGGATCCAACACTTACAAGCGATAAATGCCGTAGATGTCACGCCCAACCGGAAACCATACAACACATAACCGGAGCATGCACAACGCTAACACAGACAGATTACACCCATAGACATAACCAAATTGCAAATATCATTCACCAAAATTTGGCACACAAACATAATCTAATTCAAAACAATCACACCCCATATTACAAGTACACGCCACAGATAGTATTAGAAAATACAACACACAAACTATATTACGACCGAGCCATACTAACAGATCGCACTATCCACTATAATAGACCAGACATCACGCTGATTGACAAAAGAAATAAGACTACTTACCTCATAGACATCGCAGTTCCTAACACACATAATATACAGAAGACCATTACAGAGAAAATAAGTAAATATGCTGACCTAAAAGATGAAGTTGCTAGGATATGGAGACAAGAGAAAGTTTACGTAGTACCAATAGTCCTGTCCACAACCGGCGTCATCCCAAAACACCTACACCATAGTTTAAAGCTACTAGATCTAAAATCATATATTTACACAATTTTACAAAAAGCCGCCATATTAAATACATGCAGAATCGTGAGAAAATTCATGCAACTCGACCCAGATAGTAATGCACATACTTAAACATTTTACTACATCTACTACACTTACTTGGTGAATAACCCGTAAGTGTGGTTAATACCAGCTTAAAGCTGAGTAAAACAATCTCCTTCGAAAATAATAATAATAATAAGCCTTTTATTATTCCATATCTAAAAAATTACATATTTTTTGTGAAGTTTAGGTTATTTGACATGGATCCCTTGTCGGGTGTAGGCCTCCTCCATCTCTTGCCATCTGATGGATCAATAAAACCAGATAATATTCCTTCAGATGATATTTATCATTAGCTTTCAGTGAAGGAAAACATTGTGAGGAAACCTGCATACATCCGCAATGAAATTCAGAGGTGTATGTGAAGTTCCCAACCCGCTTAGGACCATCGTTGGGACTATAGCCGAATCTCTCTAATATATGAGAGTAGGCCTGTGCCCAGAAGTGGGACATTAATATAGGCTAAAATATTATGTAATATTAATATTCATTTGATGTGTTTTCTGACTTTTTCATGGTGGTTCATATATGAAGCATGTTACTAGAAAAAAATGCCTTATTTGGACACTTGAACATTGGGACAGAATAACAGTAACAAAAAGTTCCTTGATCTGGCGAATGTGCTAATCAGCTTACATTTTCTTGATAGGTGTTTATGTAATTGTTTTGAGTGAGACATTGAAATTATCAAAATGCGCTTGATAAACTCTATTCTATCATGACATAACATAGTTCTTAAGCCTCTACACGTCTTTTAGCCAGTTGGCAACGGTCAGCTCTAGATAGATCATTAATATTTTGTTAAATTAAAGTAATATTTTGTTCCTTCAGTATTTTGGATTTTTCATTATAGAATTTACATGCCCTGGCTTTGCATGGGTGTAATGATGATATAGGACCTTCCTTTCAATTTAGTCTCTCTATTAAAAAAAACGGCATCAATATTGATGATTGATTTACAAAGGGGCAAAATGGGAATCAACTTAGTTTTACACTATTATTGAGTGATACTTCTGGCATATTGGAAACATCTTATTAGTATTAAACCCAATGACATTAAATAATAAATGGACTCACAGAGCCAAACAAAAAAACCAAGAAAAGTGGCACTAAAAGTCATTTCTATCATGTTTCAGTTGAAGCTAATAACGCTCACTTACAATAAACTATAATAGAAAAAACTCAAAGAATAAAAAACTTTGTGAAGTGAGCAATAAGTGTCAAATTTGCGAACAACACTGCAAAATAGTAGAAACTTTTTATGTTTAAGGAATAATGATGCTATACCGTAAGGTGACCAAATGTCAACTGTCAGAACTGAATAGCGGAGCAAAAGGACCGCAATATTTACTTCTGCAGCCCATTTTTTGGGGCCATTTTTTTGAGCTGTTTGGGGATCCACTTATATATTCTAAATCAATGATTAAACCCATTAAGCATTCATTTATCGGTGTTTCTATGCGATTTTGTCACGCGTTTTTTTTGTTCATTACCATCACCACTTTATTTACCGTTTTATAAAAGCAAACGAGACTATTATGCCAGAATAGTAAACAAACATGCGTCTGCTACAAGATAATCGAAAATGACTCCACTATTTATACACAGTTAATCAATAATTTGGGAATGGTAATGACTTGATTGTTGCGACTGAATAATCGCATAAAACTACCCTTATGCCTAAATGGGCTGAATAAGTGTAAGCTGTTTGCTGCAGCACTTTGTGCAGTCACTATAAGACATATCGCAGCAGCCAGGGTGCTCACAAATATCCGAGCAGGCCTCTATTGTCGTGGCATAGCATTAGAGTGCATGTACAGAATTTTTTTTAGCACTGTGGCTGCTCCGATATATCTGATGACCACTAGTGGCTCATTCAAAGTTGAAATGTAATTGTATTTAATTTATGAAGGTTATAAGCTATGTAAGATTTAAAAAATGGTAATAAAATATCATCATTTTTTTTTTCTTAGCATTTTGTTCCCTTCATTAAGTTAAAAATACACTTTAGCATATTTGATAGAATAATGAACTCCAATACCAGACTTCAAATAATTCATGTACATTGTGCAGTCAAAGCCATAAATATATGTATAACTTTTTTATTACTTTATATAGAATCATATGGCTGAAATGACAAATAGTGTACAGATATTTATGCCCTTGACTGTATTTGCCGGACAAGCAATTCCATGGAATACTCCTGTAGTAAATGCATTCTCAATTGTTTTCATTCTCTCAATAAAAAAACTCATGGCTTCAGTTCAGACCATAGGCGGTCTAGTCTTGTCACCAAACCTGCAGTTGTTTTGGACAGATGTTGCTCAGTATGCAGTGACTCATTATGAAGTCATATGAATATTTACTACATGAATAATTCGGTTTTGAGTTTGAGTAAACATCTTTGTGCAAATATTAAACTTAGCTGATTTTGTACCTTATAACTTTTGAAATAGGGTTGGCACTCAATTTACTATATTTTCTTTTATGCAGTATGTAACCAAGTAGGTATACATAAGTTGTCATGTCTATAAATTACGTTCAATACATTTGATGTAGTAAAGCTAAAGACGCAATTAGGAATTATACATGTCGTAGGATGATTTGATACTTTGAATCTTCGCGAAAATCCTAGGGGTTTTGCAATCTAACCTAACCTATTATCCGCGTTTTCGCAAAACCCCTAGGAATTTTCGCGAAGATTCGAAGTATCAAATCATCCTACGATATACACATACATGTGTTTACTCTGGGTTGACACTAAAGTTGTGTGTTGTTGCAAACGCTTTTTAGGGTTCCATAGTAAATTAGGAATTATTTTTCGTGTACCTCCCCTAGTCGTAAAGTGGGGATGATTTTTTATTTTGTTGTAATCCTAATTACCATTTACTCTCTGGCCTTACGATGTCTGTTTGTCTCTTAGTCGTCGAGTGTCTACTTAAAGTGCCCCTTGCCTCTGACTGGGCAGCGGGCGTGAAACGACAGACGGACGTTTTGCAAAAATATGAGTCAATAATGTAATTAATCTAGAATTTTCCAGCCAATTTGCTAAGCGATGATAGATATTTAGCTTTATGATTTGATCTAATCATGATGTATGTGTGTATGTATGTAAATTCTTTATTGTACACAAAAAAAAACAAGTAAAAAAAGATACACAACAATTCAAACAGGTACAAAGGCGAACTCATCCCTATAAGGGATCTCTTCCAGTTAGCCTTAATAAATGATGATGATGATGTAATTCGTTCATCTTATTCAAATCTTTCTGGGAAGCCTCAGTAGCCTAGTTGGTAAGTTCACAGTGAACTACGAAATCCACCAATTTCGAGGATTTGTCTCTCTCACTCTAATGAAGCCGTTGTTGGAGTGACAGAGACAAATCCTCGAAATTTACATATTTCGAAGTCCGCGGTAGTAGGCCTGTTTCTGTCACTCCAATGACGCCATCGTTAAAGTGACAGTGACAGACGCAGAATATTTACTACCTATTTTGAATGTTCTTTTAGGCTTTGATGGGTGAATGAATTGCCACTAATTCCTATTGTGTCAGCATTTTCAACAAAAAAAGAAATAGCCCAGGTTTTTATGTGGTCATGATTTGATCGTCACGATTTTAGGAAGTAATTGAATTGAAAAATACATTAAAAATAGTTTGTCATTATTCTCATCTTTCACTTTGATTGTGCATTGCAATTGAATTAAATTCCAATATATTTACCCACTCAAAAGCAATAGTTATCTACATCCAAAGTGCGTTTTCTAATTGATGTGTCATATATTCTGCTTATTGTAATCGCCTGTCAATTTTTTTAAGATGTACAATAAATAAACTTTATCCTATTAAATTTTCAAACTTACAGAAACAAGTTTTGAAACCCAATTTACTTAACAGCTCAAAAAATAAAGGGGTTGATGACGTGCAGGGCTGACGCCTCCCAGGTCATGGCTATTGCTCTTAAAATGCCATAAATCGTAAGTATACAAATTTCTAACCTTACAGGGAGACTGTTACTCCCAGGGTTCACTGGCTCTCCAGCTATTATTACATATGCGTAAGGACGCATTTAAGAGGTAGTGCCCATAATCGCCACGCTGGGCAAGTGTCCACTATGATGACGCTGCTGCCCTTCAATAAATTAATTGCCAGTAACCCTTCAATCAGAGTTGAGCAAGAAGCAATTCGATTACTCCTTTCGATTAAAATCTATATTACAAAGTACACATACAAATGTAATTTACAGAAGTAAAGTGCCTTCAATCCCTTAGTCGACTTTTACAACACCCACGAGAAGAGTTGGGTTGTGACAAATAATGTACAAACCCATTGTTCATAAACGTCTCCTAATTTAGCAAGCCATTAAGCTAAGTATTGTTTGTCCCTTTCTATCTTACGGGCATATAGATAAGACCGAAAGGGACAATACTTAGCGGCTTGCTAAGTTAAGGTGCGTTTAAACCAAAAGAACTTCGCTGTTCTAGCGCCCGTTCTACGAAATCAACCAATCACGTTTTGTTTACCGATCGAATTTCGTAGAGTGGGAGGTTAGAACAGCGAATGCTCTTTTAGTTTAACCGCACCTTAAGGAGACGTTTATGATTAAGGGATAAGTTTATAACTGCCGCTACATGCCGCAAGGATACTTGAGCTGTTCAAAATCAATACGTCTTGCTGTCTTTGCTTGTCGGCTCAAATGTTGCGCGGGAGTGTCACAGTCCGCACTCGGCATGTGGGTCAAGCGCAGGGGTCGTTGACCCCGTGCCAAAACCGAGCCGTACATGTGGGCGCTTACGGCGTTATGTGCACGGGCGTTGGAGTGATCATGCCAAATTATGGTGTGTCGGTTGTCGCTTCGGGTGTTTCGGTGACGTCATTTGAGGAAGTTTATTGCTTATGATTAAAGATGTCGCCGTGAGATAGACTTCGTCTTTTACCAACCGTATTAATAAATGATGCAGAATGGATAGTCTATCTTGCGACGACATATTGTCGCAACAATCATGTGCTAAGCCTACCGATATACATTATGTAGGTAATTATGGACGTTAGAATAAAAGATTCATAATAGTAGAGGTCCAAATGGAAAAAATTGTGCGCTGTGAGTTACAGTTTTGTAATTTTTACCAGAGCTAGAGGGTGTAAAAATAAATATTTTTAGATGTGGAGGGAAAACCAATTCCCCCCCTGAACGAGGGGGGAGGGGGGTGAATGTGCAAACGGAAGGGTTATGTTTAAAATTTTTTCGTCTAATATTTAGGCCTACTATTCATTGTTTGGTATCATTTTCATATAAAACAGACACGGGGAATTCATTTTTGATAATAAACATGAGGATTTTGATATATAAAAAAAAATTATTGGTATAAAGGTAAAATAATCACCGTTTTTATTTTGATTGTTGCGTTATATAAGTATTACCAAATAAATATATGAAAATAAAAAAAATACTGCAAGATAGCAAATTTATTGTAGTTTTTAAAAATATATACTTTTTGGAACTTTCCATGCAAAAATAAGTTGTAAAAAAATTGCACCTGTCGCGTACATCGAATAAAAAAGGGACGTTGCTTTGACTTATTGTTGACAGTACGTTTCTACTGCGGGAATTTAGCGATTTAGCGTAAAAAAATACTCCATAATGTCTGTTAGGGCAAATTGCATCAACCTGGGTTAACCAAGCACCCCGGGTTAAACATTTATTTCACACGGAATTTGATAATTGATAAATTTCTTTTGAAGTAAGTGACTGACCCGGCACTATACAGAGGATATCCGAGACATCAGCCTATGTGATATTAGAATGGCTCTTGAACAGCTCGAAAATAACAGGGCGTCTGGGGAAGACGGAATTATAGCTGAGCATCTGAAGCCAGGTGGTAAACCAATCCTTATGGCCCTTCAGAAGTTGTTCAACTCCGGAAGGGAGAACGCCTTAGGCATGGAACAGAAGGGTGGTGGTACTGTTCTTGAAAAAAGGTGACAACGCCTTATTGAAGAACTATACCGATCCATCTCACTTCCGAGCCGCGTAATTGGCGTTTCGTAAATGTTATACAGAAGACCGAGGAATAGGTATAACCTGCCCCTCTGTTTAGCGTTTAGCGTTTGTGGACTACGATAAGGGAGGTTTCCATGACGTACTAATGCGGTTTAATTTAGGTCGAGAGAAAGGGACAAGGCTATACGAGTATCACTGCCCCTTTCCCAGAACCTAAACTGAATCGCATTAGTACGTCATGGTAACCCCCAAGGCCTTCGATTTGATCGAAACTGGGCGTACTGCAGTCTCTTTAACGATACCAAGTAGACTACCGCTATTTCGAAATGTTGAGGTGTTTGTACGAAAGCGCCACTATGTCAATCCGACTCCAAGACCAGAGCTTGAAGCATATTATACTGCAGCGGGGAGTCAGGCAAGGAGGTGTCATCTCCCCTAATCTGTTTACCGCTGCACTGGAAGATATCTTTAAGACTGGACTGGAAAAGGTGAGTATCAACATAAACAGCGAGTACCTCACTCACCTTCGATTCGCTGATGATACGGTGGTCTTGGCTGAGACCTTGGAAGATTTCAGCACGATGCTCGCTGACCTCAGTAGCGCCTTCGAGCGAGTTCGTCTTAGGATGAACATGGATAAGACGAAAACTACCGTTACAATCGGAGACTAAACTCGAAGGTGTAGACGACTATAATATACCTAGGACAAGCTACCCAGTTAGGTAGGTCCAACTTTGAGTAAGAGGTCAATCATCGAATCCGACTAGGTTGGGCAGCGTTAGGGAAGCTACGACACATCTTTTCGTCCAATATTCCGCAGTTCTTGAAGACAAAAGTATTTGATCAGTGTGGCAACACACACTGATCGAAGATTTAAAAAAGTGATGACATACGGTACTGAAACGTTGTCGCTTGGAATGGGCCTCATAAGAAAGCTTAAAGTCACCCACAGGGTAATGGAGAGGGCTATGGTGGGAGTCTCTCTGCGAGGTCGTATTAGAAATGAGACGATCCGCAGCAGAACCAAAGTATAGCTCCATAGCTCTCCGAATCACTAAACTAAAGTGGCAGTGGGCGGGGCACATTGCACGTAGAACCGATGGCCAATGCGGCGGCCTCGCAGGTGGAAGGCACAGCGTGAGTAGGCCCCCCACAAGGTGGACAGTGAAGGTCTCAGGAGTCCGCTGGATGCGAGTGGCGCAGGACCGGTCTTTGTGGCAATCTTTGGGGGAGGCCTATGTTCAGCAGTGGACGTCTTTCGGCTGATATGGTAATAATAATGATTTATGAAGTAAACGTTAAACAATTGATTGTCAAATTCCATATGATATAAACTTTTAACGTGGGTGAACTGGGTTAGTTGTTTAGTCCCGGTTAGTGAAAATTACCTTTATCGTCTTTGGTAATGAGATCATTACCTAATGACACTTGTAAAAATGATTACCCATTCCGATTCATATGATTAGATACTATATATCATACATGTGATCAGATAGACCAGATATATAATATACAAGCGGTATACAATAATCGATAAAATCTAAAAATAGAATCTGATCAAATAAAATTCTTAATAATCTTAGGTTATTTAAAAAAAGAAGATCAGAAAATATTCATTTTACTCTCATATCAATAAATATTTACAATTGTAATATGAACAATAATATGCAAGTACAAAAATATGTATAATCTATGAGCAGTTGCCGGCACAAAAGTCTCTTTTTTGAGATTACGCGGAGGTTTTTGTTGGAGGTACGCGTCAGGTAATTTTTTTTTCAGTGAAATTTTGTATGAGAGACTACAAAATGTGTATATTTTTAAAAACTGCAATAAATATGCTATCTTACAGTATTTTTTTACATTTGATTAGTTTGTTTTTTAATACTTATATGACGCTTAAATTAAAATAAAAACGATAACTTTTTTACTTTTACTCCAAAAAATCTACATTTTTATATGAAATTGCTCATGTTTATGATAAAAAATGGATTTTCCAGGTCCGTTTTACACGAAAATGATACCAAACAATGCATAGTAGGCCTTATTAATTAGTAAAAAATATTAAACGCAACCCTTCCTCATGCACATTCACCCCCCTCCCCCCGCGCTCAGGGGGGGAATTGGTTTTCCCTCCACATCTAAAAACAACTATTTTGAGACCCTCTAGCTCTGGTTAAAATTACAAAACTGTAACTCGCAGCGCACAATTTTTCTCAACTTTGTATGGACCGTGACCCTTACTATAACTGACAGTGTCTACATTACTGCAAATTCAACTTTTTGCAAATTCAACATTTTAGGAATTCAACTTTGTGGTCCTGGAGGATATTTATGTACAAAAGATGTTGTGCTGACTTAGTAAAAATATAAAAATAAACTACATCGCAATCTTTTTAGAGTCTGTAGAAATATTATGTTTATTTTGTGAGCCTTTTTTTTGTAAAACCTTCGTCACTGACCATAATGACCGAATTAGCTTGTATCCTTATAATAAGTGACGAACTGGGATGTTTTACTAAAATAGATTCATATTTAAAGCATTATCTGAGAACTCTGAACTAATAAGTGCCATAAATCGACCTCTGGAAACTGTTTTCGATTATATTGGACATTATGGAAAACCTACCATTGAACAACTAATGTAAGTACGTGCGTGTAGCGGCGCACGCCGTGCTAGTGCGACGTAATGTTGTATGAAAATCCTTGATTGCCCAAGGGCGTAATGACGCATCTACGGCGCGCATCGCCGCAGCGCATTGGCGCACTTACCGAACAGGTGTGATGAAAATGTAATTTAGAGAAGTATCAGATTACTTTTTGCCCACATCTGTTAGCTGATCTCTCCTCATTTTCCAACGATTTTCCCTCTGGTAATTCATAAGCACGTGAGAATCAAATCCCAACCATCTGGCCAGTTAGCTGCATTGCAATATGCAGGAAAACGTCGCCAAGCCTCGATGTTACGAAAATGGGCGCAGGCGCGGCGTGACGAGCGTTGCTGCGTCTAGTCACGTGCTATCTAGGACAAGGTCTCGAGTCTCGATGCATGGTCATGGCCACTAGGCTCCTTTTAATAGGTGGTTGATAAGGAAAATCTATTAACTAGACTAACTACACAAGTTTTGTAACTAGGCAAGCGGATTGGCGATCGCAGTAGTAGGTCCACTTTGATGAGGCTGCTGCCCATCATCAATCTTTTTAAGATGAATGGTTATTGATACTTTAATCCCTTATGCCCGGTTCACATTATTCTAGTTCAGTAATCCAGCGGTCTAATCCAGTCCAGTGCTGGACTGGAGCATATCGTTTACATTATTCCAGTATTTTAAGAGTAGCTGGATTGAAAACACATTGCTGACAATGATCTAGTACTGGTTTGGAACTGGAATGGCTGTCTACATTATTCCAGTACCACTGGATTGGGTGAGTTGGTATGAAAAGTTGACGGTCTTTCCAGTCACTGGACTGGACTGCTCACTGGGGAATGGAAGCATTCCAGTGCATTCCAGTGTCTGTTCACATTATTCCAGTAGCATTCCAGTACTGGATTGGATTGCTGGACTGGAATGCTACTGGATTAATGTGAACCGGGCAGTATATTCCTACGACACCCACGGGAAGAGTTGGGGTTGATAGAAATGTATTCTTACTGGCAGTGGCGTCACCACGCGACGTATTCGATTGTAAGTGCTCTCCTAAATATTTTTCTTTGTGATGTACATATAGCACAGCAACACTCTTGATAATTGTTCGACCCTATGTCTCTAAGATAAGGTTCACAATTTTATTGGTCAGCTCAGTGACTATGGTATAAGGATGCGGGCTCCACTGACGCGGAGCTGTGGGAGCTGGGCCAATGAGACCGCATCACAGTGTTTCGAATTTTGAATTTGAAGAATGTAATTGGTAAATTTTGCACATCTCCGCGTCAGTGGAGACGCACCCTAAGACTTGAGGCGGAAAGGTTCTCGAGTGGTGGCCTCGTAATAGAAGGCGCAGCGTATGTAGCCCCCCCACAAGGTGGACTGATGACCTGGTGAAGGTCGCAGGAGCCTGCTGGATCTGGTTGGCGCAGGGCCGGTCATGGTAACGGCGGTGTAGCCTAGCGGTAGAAAGCTTTGACTTCAGTGCGAGAGGTTCCCAGTTCGAGTCCCAGCATATCGAAACTTTTTTCTCGGAGGTGTGCAGCAGCGTTCCCGAAGCCCCGCACATAGAGCGAGCGGTGGAACACCCCAGGGGTTTAGTCCGTGCGAGTCGGACATAACCACCCGGTTGCTCCCGGGCCGGGTGGTATCCATAAAGGATTCCCCTGGGTTTACAAAAAAAAAGGGCCGGTCATGGTGGCAATCTTTGGGCGAGGCCTATGTTCAGATATGATGATGATGAAGTAAAGCCTGCAATCGCAGTTGAACCTGGTATTACTCGTAAATCGGCAGGTCACCATGACGTCGTGAGCAGGCAGTGACACACGGTCAACAAACGCTGAGTCAGCGAGCGTTGCTCCTCGTTCACACCGCGGTCTGCGCTCTTTGAGGAGGCCCGTAGGTTCACTGTGAATAAGGTTGTCATTAGGGCTTCCGAATATTCGAAAGTTTTTTTTTATCATAACTTTGCTACCGGTGCCTTACCCTAATAAATTATCTGTCTAAGCGTCCAAATAGTAAACGACAACATCACTCACTACATAGTGTAAAATAAAGTCACTTTTTCTGTCCCTATGTCCCTTTTTACGCTTAAATCTTTAAAACTACGATTTTGATGACATTTTTTTTTAAAAGGTAATTCAAGAGGAAGGTTTTTATGTAGGTACCCGTGCGCAGCCGGGGCGGGTCGTTGAATATAATATTAAAAACCAAAAACTCGTATTATAGTTGCTGATTTCTAAGAATGAAGATTTGACAGTTTAGAAATGAGCCTTATATATGACGTTAAGTATCGGCAAAATGGCGAGTCTTACCCTTGTAATCCTCATATGAATAAAGATTAATATAATAACTGTCAAAAGTTCATTCTTAGAAATCGGTAACTATCTATAATTGACTTTACTTACTACGTTATAGAACCAAACATTATTAGTTGGTCGGCGTATATCAGCGATGTGTGTGGTTAACATTATAAAATATAAATATAAAATCGTCTTAATTTTGCTCATTTCGTTTGACGATACGATACGAGATAGATTCATATCCAATGACAAATCAGGATGCACGTACGCGTTTCTTTGAAAATACCGCAAATTAGATCTTTATATCGGTAGTTTATCAATAAGCTTAATGTATCCACTATGATACACTAGCATAGCAACTATATAACATAATATTTATATAAAAATAGGGAGGAAAAGGTTAGCTTAGCATCAGCACTTGCGATTATCTCGAGTTTTTATATTGACCATGGTTGATTAATGCTGCATAGTGCACAAAGAGCGCAGAGCGTGACGCACTAGTTTGTTAGCACGTAAGGGCCCATATTGTCGGACAGGTCATTCCCATTTGCCCTATAGAACTGATTTCACGGTACTGTACTTAAGTAAGACATTATTAAAAAAAATAGTATAGGTATTCATTTACAACTGAAAAGGCATAATATTATTGAGCACGATGAATAAGGGGGTACCCTTATTCAAAAACATCTCCTAACATAACAAGCCGCTAAATATTGTTTTTCCCTTTCGGTCTAAAGGTGCATTAAGACCAAACGAGCATTCGCTCAATCTATCCCCCACTCTACCAGTCCAGACCAAAATAGCGAAAAAAAATCACTTTCCCATTCAAAATATCGAGAACACTTAACCAATATGTATGAAAAAGTATTATCGAGTACGGTGATGAGTGAGAGGTTATTATTGATTAGATATTTCCACTATCCACATAAAATGGAGACTACAGATACACCAAACTTATGTATACCTTTACTTCTCTATAAATTATTACTTATGAATGTTCTGACTTTTTAGACACTTTACATCTCTTGTTATTATTATTATATTTCAATTTATTTAAAATCAATTTTATGTTTTTTTTAATGCATGTTAGTTGTAAGATATACCATGATTGTTTGAAAAAATAATTCCCGCCAAGTTTCTTACCGGTTCTTCTTGGGTCAGCGCTGTAGGGTTCGAACCGGAAGTAGTTTTAATACCTAGACGATTCAAAAGAGTTTGTTGCTATTCCAATTTGAATAAAGAATTATTTGACTTTGACTTTGACTATAGAGGATTAGAGCCATTATTCACCCAATTGGAACTTTGAACCCGCGGCTATTCGAGAACTAGGTACACGTATCAGTTTTAACACATTCGTCGCCTGGGACACTAACGTTGCGTCAATTTAGTACGGAAAACTGGAAGGCTGGTAGCGGAAGCCAATTTTTTTTACTGATTATCATTTTGACATTATTCTAGAGCATCCTTGGAGTTCAATTCATTGAGTATACATTCGATTTGAAAGAACATTGCACGTTATTATTATTACCTTCTAATTACCATGTGTTACATGATGGAAAACATCGTGACTGAACCTGCATAGATACATTACATCTGAGAAGAAATTCAAGGGTTTATGTGAAGTCCCCAACCAGTACTGGCCAGCGTTGGGACCACGCAAAATAGTCACGTTTGATTTCAAGTTGCGGAAAAATGGCTAGAATACAATACAATACCCTGTGTACGTTACTACGTGTATTCTCGATACCTAGTGTGGACAGCCAATATTAAAAGATCACATACATTAATCGACTTCCTCCTAACCCTCTCCACACAATTGCAATAGTATTCGCACTGGCAGTGCTGTCAATGAGTTTCTCCGAGCGTTGCCCGCGCGGGCGACGACCCGCCGCCAGCTGATCGGCACGTGGCCGCATGCGCAGCTTTTTGTGCCATCATCGACGGGCTGCCTCCCTGTCACACTCGCGTACGAGTTCACTAGTGCGAGAGAGAGGTGACACGTAAAGTGGTTCGCGGTAGGCCCTCCGTACAGTCATATCCATAGCATATACATATATACTGTCTAACCAGCTTGGTACTAGAAAAAGGCGCCAAATTAAAAAAAAATAGGCGGAAAGAGTTGGTTGTCCATAGAAAATTTTAATCTGCCTTTTTCTACTGACAAGCTGGATGGGCAGAATATAGTACTAAGGTCCAGTATGGAATGGAAGGAGAATCTTGATTCCCACCTTTGTACGGCCATTATGAATACCCTACTCGATAGGTTACTTAAGTATATATTCATTTTTTGGGGTCTGACAAAATGCATACAGGGTGATCAATCCAAATGGGTCGATTCCTGGCCCCTATACCACAAAACTTTACAAGCGTACAATTCTACAAAATTGACAACTTTTTGTATGGAAATTTATACAATTTTGTAAAATTGTACGCTTGTAAAGTTTTGTGGTATAGGCCACAGGGCCAAGTAGACGAATATTTGTAAGTATATGAAAGGTTTTCTTTTCACTAAAATCGACGTCATGGTTCTAAGACAAGATTTCGCTTTCCGTTGGTTTCCAAAACCTTCATAGGTACTGACCCATTTGGATTGATCACCCTGTATATGACGTCAGATAGCCTATGACATGACACTCACGGTAGCATAAGGAGTATAAAGATATCTCATACATCAAAATCGGTTAAAGTATTGCATGTTTCTAGGGGCAACAAGAAACTCACATCACATACATGAACCCTAAAACAATACATTCCTTTTTTGAGCAGTCGTGTAAAAACTAGCAGTCTTACTAGCTTCCTATTCCTAAAAATTCAAGGTTGATTAGCCTCAAAACAATTAAAAAATAAGTTTTCATCATAATCGGTCTAGTGGCTTTGCCGCAAAAATGGCATGGATTCCTCAAGACAGACCATTTACCTGTCTAATATTTATTTTTCTCGACCCGTTTGGAATGGCATTTCGTAAAAAAATATTGAAATGAACCAAGACAAATACCAATTACTTATGAATTTATGATTAATGGGCAAAAACACCTGTCCATGTCGTATAGTATATTTAGCCGGTTTACATTACAACACGGTACATACCGGAGTTCTTACATAACTCCAGTGACTCGAAACATCTATTATGGATATTTGTAATAAGTAAGTTCTACTCTTATAATAACTCTGTTGGCATTCATTTTATGCGTAGGGGCAATTATTTTTAGCAACTACCATGCAACCTAGTAAATACCTATGGATTGTCAAGACTTGATCCAAGAATATATAAAGGATAAGTCCGCCTTTGTACCTGTATCGAATTGTTCCGTGTATTTTTTTTACCTATGCTTTGTGTACAATAAAGAAATTACATCCGGCCCTACCTCGAAAAACGAAATTCGTAAATTTCGAGTATTTGTCTCTCTCAATAATGACACCTTCGTTTGAGTGACAGAGAAAATCCTCGAAATTTCCGAATTTCGATTTTCGCGGTAGTAGGCCAGGTGTTTCATAAATTTCGGAAAATCCTTTTGTGAACGGTTCTACGGAACAGCAGTTTTTTTTCGCGGTTTCGGTTTTTCCTCCTTAGTAAAGGTTGTTCAGTATGTCCTCTATGCGCACCTCTTAAAATAAATATAAATATAGTAGGTATACATAATTATATTAAACATTGTTAAGCACCTTCACCACTAATTTTGTACGAGATTAATTGTAATTTGTCAGTAGATATCTTTAGAGATCAGCGTCAGCGTAGAATTTTATTTATGAAATATTCACCCACTGTTAAAAGTACCTGAGGATCTGATCTCTATATTATGTGGCTTAGTTTATTCTGTTACAGTTACGGCTTAATCTTGGTTATGCTGGTTACCTTAACCGCCTTTTAACGACAATCATGGAACATGTCGCTGCTAACAGTGCTACAGCCATGCGGGCGGGGCAAGGCATTCTTGTTGTTATTATGTAGCTAACACTTATACAGGGTGTTACACAAGACACTGAAAACCATGAACGGGGTGATTTGGTAGGACTTATAGTGAACAACTTTTACTATGGAGCTAACCCAGAAATCTCAAAGTTTGGCTCTTATCACAAAAAATGTTGTTAGCGATCGGCCAAAATGTTAGCCTACTAAATCACCCCGTTCAGGGTTTTCAGTGACTCGTGTAACACCCTGTATATCACATATAAGTATTCTAACACAGGAGTTCCCGAAACTTTTTTTTTTAAGAATAAAAATGACCAGTGGCCCTACCGCGAACTACGAAATCCGCAAACGGGGATTTTTCTCTGTCACTCTAATGCTGCCTTCGTTGGAGTGACAGAGACAAACCCCCGAGATGTTAATGAACCCGTGAATATTACCAAGTTTGTGTAAAATGCGAGAGATTTCGTATAAACCGGCCAAGTGCATGTCGGGCCATGCTTAGTATAGGCTTCTGTAGTAGTTATTCAGAAATGGCTGGACCGGTTAGGTTTAATATAGTTATTTTGGAGCGATTCTATCCGAAAATATTGATTTTAGAAGAAATCATCTTTTAGGGTCCTTATTCCTTTTAAAAGACCACCATACCATCTTCTCTGTCGTTTCGCTCTTGGCAGAGCGGTCGTGGTCACGTTGAGGCGTCCACGTCGGTGGTAGAGGCGGTCACAGCTCTTCGCACGATCTCCCGCCATCTCTCCCTGTTGGCCGACTGTCTGGCGCATTCAGCTACGTGGCTTCCTACTGCAGATTTGACTTGGTCAGTCCAGCGCATAGGTGATCTGCCGCGCGATCTGGTTCCCTCCACTTTACCCTGCACGACCAGTCGCTCTATGGAGTCGCCATCTCGCCTAGAGACATGTCCAAAGTACTGCAATATGCGCGACTGTACTATGGACGACAAGCGCTGTGTGATGCGGAGTTCCTGGAGTATGGATACGTTGGAACGGAAGTCTGTCCATGATATGCCGAGCAGCTTTCTCCAGCACCACATTTCCAGAGCATCTATCTTTCCCTTTTCCAACACTCGCACTGTCCATGTCTCTGCCGCGTATAGAAAAATGGGGAATACAAGCGTTCGCACGAGCCTGACCTTGGTGGCTTTGGTAATGTTGCGATTCCTCCATACTTTCCTTAGCTTCTCCATCGCAGTCCTGGTAATGGCCATACGTCGCTTCACTTCATCTACGCAGCCGCCGTTGTTTGAGATTAAAGCCCCAAGGTATACGTAGGTTTGAACCACATCACAGTTCGCAATATGTGTCACTTCGGGCCAGTTGCTGTTGACACGGTCCACGATCATAATCTTGGTCTTTGATCGGTTTATCTTTAATCCAAACATAAGGCTTACGCGCTCCATTTTGAGAAGCAATTCCTTCATATCATCAGCGTTACTGGCAAATAGGGTGGTATCATCTGCGTACCGCAAGTTCGTAATCTTTACTCCACCAATCGTTACACCATCGGTCCAGTCTTCGAGAGTGATTCGCATTACAAGTTCGGTGTAGACATTAAATAGTAAAGGCGATATTATGCAACCCTGTCGTACGCCGGCGCTTGGATGGAAACTCTTTGAGAGAAGGTCATCCGTCCGCACTGAAGCTGTTCCTCCCTCGTAGAGCTCCCTAAGCAGGTGTACGAGGTGTTGTGGTGTACCCATGTCTATTAGTGTTTTCCATAACATTGGCCATTTCACTGAGTCGAACGCTTTGGAAAAATCCACAAAGCATATGTATGTCGGCTTGTTGAATTCCCGAGCTTTCTCAATGATTTGACGGACGATGAGAATTTGTTCACGGGTACCTTTTCCTTTCACAAATCCGGCTTGTTCTGGCGCAATTTCTCTGGACAAATATGACTTCAGTCGCTCGTTTATAATGTGCAACATTATTTTGCTTGCGTGTGTTATCAAGGCAATGAGTCGAAAGTTGCTACACTTCTTCGTGGAACCCTTTTTATGAAGAGGAGTGAAAACCGTATGAGCCCACTCTGTGGGCCATTTACCTGTGAGCCATATCTTGTTGCAGATGGTGTGGAACATATGGACGCCACGCTCTCCCATTGCACGTATGGTCTCAATTGGGATCTCATCTTTCCCTGTGGCTTTCCCATTCTTGAGGTGTTGAATAGCGGCTTTTACTTCCGACTCAAGAATATCCGGCTCGAACATGTCACTCGCAGGTTCCGTGGGTGTGAAATTTCGCGACTGAGGATCTTGAAACAAGGACTGACAGTAATGCCTCCAAACTTCCGAAATTTTATCCAGTTCAGTAACTACTTGGCCATTTTGATCTTCGATAGCCCAGGTTTTGGACGGCAGCGTTTTCGTAATGAGGCGGATCTTGTGATATAAGTCTCTTGATTCATATCTGTCTGCATGTGCCTCAATTTCCGTGCATATATTCCGCAGGTAGGTGTTGTGGTCTTGTCTGCATTTTAGTTGAATCTGTGCAGAAACTTTATTAAGTTCCCGAATATCAGCTCCCGCTGCCTTCATCTTCCGGCGATTTTCTACAAGCTCGAAGGTGCCATCAGTCATCCAATGTTGCCTTTTGTAGGTTGTAGTTGATGAGGCGATTTCCGAGACAGCTGTATTAATGAGCGTCTTAGCTCGGTCCCATAGTGTTTCGGGAGTTTCTTTAGCCAGATCTGCTTCAGACCAATGTGACCATTTCTGGTCGATAATCGAACGAAATCTCCGCACATCCTTTACCTCTAACTTCCTCGGCTTTTTAATCATTCTGGCTACTGTTAGTTTGAGCTTTAGCCTACAAATCAGAAGTTGATGGTCAGACCCGCAATCGGCTCCAGGTAAAGTATGAGCATTTGTTACAGATGATCTCCATCGCGACCGAGTCATGATGTAATCTATTTGGTTGCGAGTTCTTCCATCAGGCGATACCCAAGTGTACAGCCCTCGAGGGTGGTGTTGGAACAGACTATTCATAATAAGCAGGTCGTTTTCCGATGCGAATTGCATTAGGCGCTCACCACGCTCATTCAGTTTCCCGAGTCCGTATCTCCCCGCGCATTTGCCCAGCTGATGAGCGTTTTCTCCGATCTTAGCGTTCAAGTCTCCTAGGATGACCAACAACTCTCTATTGGGTACCTTCGCTATTGTTGTTTCTAGTTCGGAGTAAAACTTCTCGATTGCTTCATCACTTGCAGTAGAGGTGGGGGCATATACCTGAACAATGTTTAGGTTCATTGGTGAAGCCTTTATCTTAATGCTGATAATCCGATCGCTTACCGGCTCGTACCCCATCACGCATTGCTTCAGATGTAGGGGCATTAAAATGGCCACTCCGTTGCTGCTGCTAACGTCATTGCCAGAAAAATAAACGACGTGGTGGTCTGTGAGTAAATGTCCGCTGCCTTTCCAGTGTGTTTCGCTAAGGCCACAGATGTTCACACCGACTCTGACTACTTCTAGTTCTAGTATCGTACGTTTTCCAGGTTGGTTTAAGCCGCGCACATTCCAAGTTCCTATCGTCTGGAGGCGTCGTAGTTTGATGGTGTTTCCAGTAGCAGAATTTCCATGGAGGGCCTGGTCTCCTACCCTAGCATGGCCGGTAGCCAACTTCACACCGCGCGCCCCGGACGCAGCGCGGCGCCGGTCGCTAATCGGTTCACATGGCGGTCGTGTCTCATTTACGTGTACTCTCATGTGACTTTCTTGGGAATGTAGCCGCAGTGGTTTCCCATTGCCTTCTGCGCCAGACACTTTTAGGAACTATTTACTTTCCAAGGCTCGCCGTAGCCTCTTCCACCCCAGTAGGACTGGGGTAGGTGAATGGTTATCCCGCCATATGCTCGGTCGCCAGAGCCCCTTTGGTTATCTAGCAGGAGGCGCCACGGTTATAACCGCCGCCATTACGCGCGTGCAGGTGGGGTTGACATTTGGGGCGGATAGATGGTGTGCTCCTTCTCCCCCTTACCTCCCATACCATAGTATGGGATTATAGTTAAATAAAAACAACATCCCCACTCTCCTACTAGGGGATGTACCAGAAAAAACATCCACAATTTATTCTACCACTTTGTGCGATCAATATGTATATCTGTGCCAAATTGAAAAAAATTCAGACAGACGGCCATGGCGAAACTATAAAGGTTCCTAGTTACTATGGAACCCTAAAAAGTAAAAACCGACCTAACACGCGATATCCGCTGAAGGTGTTAAGCTATGACTAATTTCTAATCTACATTGTGCTGATCTCAGAAAAAGCTGTTTTACCTGATTGTGGTTACAACTTCACATAGTACTAAGTGGTCTGTATTCCTTTTGGGGTTTTACACGCGTTAAGTATGGCGGTAAACAGCTCGGACAGCGCGGTACGCGATAATGATAAGTAATAGCTCAACATTTCTTGGTGTTAAGAAATTGACAGGTGTCAGCTTAGTGGTAATAAACATAGCAACTTACATTTTCGTGATAAAAGCTTGAGAAAAACAATTAACATTAGGAAAACCTCAGGGGAAGAACGAATTAGTATTGCCATTTGCCGTACGCCAATACTAAATTAAATTGCCTTTCAAAAACGGTCCTGAATTTTAGTTGACTATTGTCACTCTCTTCAATGCATCACGGTAATGAATTTTAATATCCACCTATAAAAACTTAAACCGTCATTTTAAAATATTTGTGATTGGTCCATCAAAGTTTTGATTGGCTATATTCTATAAACATTTTCAAAGATGTTGCGCATAAATATGCGCGGTGTTAAGAAAAGCGGCACAATTGAACAATAGTTTTTCGGGGCATTTTGGAGCTGGCGTTAGACTTTCATGTTATATGGTCGCAGGCGCAGGGTATAGTATACCATATACGGCGTCAGATATGAGACCGTCTAACCGCGTTTTAGTATTGCCAGGCGTCAATAACGCCATAAAAGATTTGATGTCCGTGATTTTAACGCAACTTCCCGTATTCAGAGCGTGGGATGGGATGGGTCTCCGCTGCAGCCTCTCCCGGAAACGGACTCGTTAAACTGTCCGTCTGATTTAAATGCTCACTCGTCTCGTAAACCTTTGCCAAGTTTTAGGAACCTACTGCTCAACTCGACTATAAGCGCCCAACTGTATAAAAAGCGCTCCCGACCCGTGGTCCAACCGTCAAAATGTCCAACTGGTTGTGCCACGGGTAAGTAAAATTATCCGTGGTTCTACTGTCAGATTGCTCTTTTTTTACTGTCATGTAATTATGACCCATAGTACAACTGAGGGGCAATTGTCCAACTAGTATACGTAAATATATGTTCTAGTATTGGACTACCGATAAAGTTAGTGTACCGTGGTACAACAACCAATTGGATCACGGGTAAACTAACTTCCTCGTAGTACTATGGATAGTTTTATTTCCCCGTGGCACAATCAGTTGGACATAGCGGTTGGACCACGGGTCGGGAGCGATAAAAATCTTATAGTACCTAATACATAGCGCCGGTTCAGAAGCAGAGTAGAACCGAACTAATTTGATAACACATGTGGTGCTCGCAAATAGTTTTCCGTGTATTTGATAGGAACAACTTCAAGGTAATAGTTGGGTTTGCCTTAAACCCGGTAGGCACCAGACCGCGACCATCGAAGTTCGTTAATTTCGCGGATTTGTCTCTGTCACTCCAACGAAGGCGTCAATATAGTGACACAGAAAAAAACCCGAAATTTATGGATTTCGTAGTTCGCGGTAGGGCCGCTGGCCAAGATAATTTAGATCGAAATGAGGAGCAAAAAGTCTAGTATGTATCCTATTTGAATCTTACAAAAATTCTAGTGTTTTCCATGTTATTTATTTTGATTGGCGATGTACTGTAGTCGCCGTCAACAGAGCGGCCAGGGTGTTCAAATATATGAGCACTTGAGCAGGCTTCTATTGTCACGGAGTTAGGGTGCGGCTCCACTGCGGAGCTGTGCAAAATTGACCAAATACATTCTTCAAATTCGAATTCGAAGCACTGTGATGCGGTCTCATTGGCCGAGCTCCCACAGCTCCGCTCCGCTCCGCGTCAGTTGAGCCGCACCCTTAGAGTGCATGTTCAGATATTTTTGACCACCGTGGCCGCCCCGACATATCTGATGGAGACTTTACGATTCTTACCACGGCTAGCGCCCCATACCTAGGTTCCCCTTTTGATAACATTTGTTTTTATCGCATTAACGGTACCAGTAATGATTATTTACCAGTTTTTCCCGCAGGCCCCTATTACCTTCCTTGTTCAATCGACAGGACGAGTAGATCCCCGCCATCTTGTCCCAATTAACCTTTATTGTCAAGAGTTATGCCTTCTTCGAACTTACCTCAGCTTAGCTTTAAAAAAGAATCTTATGGTAGTAATATTAAGTTAACTATTTGAACAACTATCATCAACGCAGTATAATATCTTTCTCTACCTCATATCAGGTACATTAACGCGAATTAAAATGAAATCTTCCTCATTAGGAATAAAGTTCAATATAGACTAAACGTAAACAACTTATAGGAAGATTATAGGATTGCTTTACAAATGTCAACACGTTCGCTGCCGTGACGGCTGGGGCAATAACCACCGGTCTTGGCTTGTCAACCGCTGACCATTCGTGACACTTATTACGATGGGCATAAGGTGTATAACTGGTTAGTTGACGTGTTGGCGATGGTACAATGGGTACAATAGGCTCGTTCGGAAGAATGCGTTGTCGATGTTGAGGTAATGAACCTAGTAGCGTGATTAGAAGGATGAGCATTAAAATATTCAATTCAATTTAAAATAATGCATTACAAAATATATTTATACGGATAGAAAATATTGTTATGTGTAGTTATATTATAATATGTTAATTTAATTTTTCTACTCGTCGCTATGTGGGGTATTTTAGTCTAACGATAAAAATATCTCATTGGTTTTTTGAGGATTTTGAGGAATAAAACAATGAATTTGATTGTAGCAGGAAAAATATTAATGATGAAAGATATGAATGCGGGTTAGATATGATGATAAGTAAGTAGATATGCCCGAATTAACTATCGTAGAGGTGCCAATGCCCGACACAGCCCCAGTAATCGATATTTGCAATCAATGTCATAGCAAAATAGTTGACAGTTGGCACTTTTACGCACGGGTGCTGGAACAAATTTCCATATTATTTTTCTGCACGATATAGTTGGTATTAATTGTAAGGTATTGTGTGTAAATGTAATTCGTGTTGAAATGTAGGTTTTTTCTGCACGAGTGTCGGTGATCTTGAAAGTTGAAACACGAAGCGAGTTGCATTGTAACACTTGTATCATAAATAACTAGTAAAGCAGCAATGGCACTGATCGTTTTGTTGTCAACATTAAAGTTCGACACGCAAATGCCACATCAATATGCTGATTGAACAAACTGAACTGCTGACTGATACAATGTTTATCTGACAGGGAATGATCATTTTTCAGATTTATGCGGATGCGTCGCGTGTCTTGTTATATTTGTATTTTTCATCAAAATTCTTCAACCAATACATCCACAAGTGGTATAAAACAATCACTCTCAATATCTGTCCCTATGTATGCTTATATCTTTCAAACTACGCAACGCAACGGATTTTGATGAGATTTTTATGGATAGATTCAAGGGAAAAGCTTTAGTTTCAGGCCTGCTACCGCGAACACCGAAGTTCGCAAATTTCGGGGATTTTTTAACAGACAAATCCCTGAAATTAACGAACTTCGGTGTTCGCGGTACCTAGCAGGCCAGAGGCCCTACAGGTGCATTTAGACCAAACGAGCATTCGCTCATTCTATCCCGCACTCTACGAAATCAACGAATTCCGACGAATCACGTTTTGTAACGAACGAATTTCGTAGAGTGGGCGATAGAAATGCTCGTTTGGTCTAAATGCACCTTACCGCGTACCACGAAGTATTGCCCCTCTCTCGCACTTGTGAATTCGTACGTAAGCGTGACAGGGAGGCAACACTTCATTCGTGGTTCGCGGTAGAGCCTCAATATTGTACCCGTACGAAACGGGTCGCTAGATTCCAATAACGTTTACAAGTCACTTAGATAATGTGGGCGCTGCACTCGCCACAATGCACTTGCGATGACCGCTAATTGCCGCTGCACCCGGCTGCAGTCGGGTAATGTTGCGTAATGCTTTATGTTGTTGCGTGACGCTAATTACATTGCTGCTTTCTGTTTTGAATCCAACTGTTAGTGTCGAGTATATCAGAGCGGCCGTGTGGTGACCACGGTAACAAAACATTTTTCGCCACCCAAACTCTTCACAGGGGTGTTGAGTCGACTATTTACACAAATCCACCGTTTGGGCTTAAAATATAAATTACTTCTTTGCACATTATATTATGTATTGCAACTTTAACACTAAGATTTGCAAACAGAATCCTAGCCGAAAATTTAGCGAACTGGTTAAAACAGTCGCAAAAATAAATGTACGAAAAAATACAATTTAAAGCGATTCCAAACGAAGATACGATGCACGTCGAGTTATATATGAACGGCATGTTTGTCACTGGAAGTGCTCGTAATTCTTGCCCAAATTAATGGCTTGGCTCCACCGATGTGTCTTCAAACCGTAAACATATATACTCACAGAAACTGAACTGATCAACCCTCGTCCCATTGTAATAGGGGTCATAGTCGGTTCGACACAACACAACTGCACCCGGCTGCAGCAACAATGTTTCGCCTTTATTTCAATGCCGTTAGAGTTTCACAAAAACCTTGCTATCTGGATTAAATAATGCAAGAAAAACAAGGTGAAAGTGGCAGGCAAATTGAAGAAAACCACATTATAAAAGACATGTTCAAGTAGTCTGTAAGCCTACCTTACGTACCTAGACGGATCTGAGAGCCTAGCAGTCCTAGAGTCCTACCACGGACATCGAAAATCGAAAATGTCGAGGTCTATCATTATCTCTTTACTTAACACGTAACTGGAGTAACAGAGACGAAACAAATGCTCAAAGTTTATGATGTTCGAAAAAAAATTGTAGTGCAACAATAGATAAGTTAGATGACAATCAAAAGAATCTGCTTATTTATATCGTACGAGGTACGAATCGGACGTACGACAGACTATTACTGTGGAATGAACTGATACATATTTTTGAGCAGTTTTCCTGCACATGCACTTCTGACTTCAGAGTACATTTATATTAAAAGAGCAGGAAAATCGATATGATGTGATGTGACCGAGATGAGTTTTCGCAGAATCCATTACGGAATTTAACAAGCAATGTCCTTGTATGGGCTAATAATACTCCAATGTCGATGTTTTGTTATTTATTTATTGAAATACTCTTATGTTGAGGTATTTATTTAAATAAATAGCAATTGAAGGAGAGGTTTCCAGATATCGTATCTATTTAAAGATCTTACTATATTCTAAAACTTTTGATCCTTCGCCAAATTCGTGTTCGCGACTAATTTTAGAACTTATTTTGCTCTCAAAAATCGTTGATGGATTGATTTGTTTGTGACTTTGTGTGTGAAGTAATATTAGACGGGTCACGGCCATCTTGACCTAGAACTATCTTTTAAACTAGAATATACCTACATAATGAGGGTTTTCTCGAAAACGTATGCCACTAGTAGCCGTAAGGTCCCGTTAAGAAACACAATTATCTGGCCTAAATAAAAACTAACTAGAAGGTATTTTTATTTTTTTATATAGTTTTATTAATATTTTCTTCGGTTACCGCGAGGATTACACATGAAATAAAACTATGAAAACGGATAAACGGATGACACCCACGAACATCCGCAGACCACGAACCCTGTAAAGTGTTCGAAACGTCGGATTGAAGTTAAAATTAGTTAATATACGCGAGTTTATCCGTTTTCATAGTTTTATTAACTCATACAAAACTTTTAAACACGAAACTATAGGCGCTCTGAGAATTTAGACAAGTTTCTGGACCTGACGCCTCAGTGCTGCCGCCCTGGTGAACGTCATTCATTTTAGAAAACACTTGTAGGTTTACTGGTTTATAATCACTGAATGTAGGATTTAATGAAACTGATTGGATATTAATTTAAAGTCACTGATTGTAAGAAAAGATAGTTTATTATAACACAACTCCACAAGGTCAAATCAGAAGGTAAAATATAACACAAAATAATAATTTACTCAAATGGGTGATTCTACTATGTCCCTCGATACTGGGAATTGGGAATGAACCGGGCAAGTCGCTAGGCGGGGGCTAACTGACGCTGCCCGCGCCTCGCGGCCGGCACCTCGATTGCTATGTCAGCATATTGTTCATTACATATGTGTCCCTACAATAGTCCTCCCCAAATTTTTTATACAAAGAAAAAATTTTTAAAAGTTAAATCATAAGTTCTATCAGTATGAATAGCCTAGTATCGCTTCGCTGTCGCTAGTCGTTCAACTTTACTCTACACTGTAACCTAATACTGCAAGCTCTGCGCTTCGCGGCGGCCGGCGGGCGATACCAGGAATTCGTGCTGACGGAATAATACACTGTTATTAAATTACTATTATTGTTATTTCATTTAGTTGTGAAGTTATAACATCTCAAAAACACTGAAACGGAATGATAACTTTAAAGTATACATGGTAAAACAAAAATTCACTGAGTTTAATTGAAGTTTCCGTAACTTAACACTACAAACACTATCCCTAAATGTCACTGGCACAAGGAATAAAAATAGAAATTTAATTGTGTCTCAAAATTTACACAATCGTAGTAGCTTGGGCTGCTTGGGATGGCAGGGTCTGGACCCGAACCACTGGTTGCGTCATCATACTGGCAGCTCCAATCTCTCTTCGTAACCAATGCCTGGTTTTCTGTACACAAAATCTTCTAATTGCAAACAACAGGCTGACTGCTATCAGGCCTGCTACCACCAACAAAATAATGGATAAAATATTCAACCTTGACTCAACTTGAGTTACGTTGGAAACGATTTCTGCCTTTGCTATTACTTCGTTATTGTTGGCTTCCTTGCTTTGACCGTAGCCCATCTTGTAAGTAAGTATGTAGGTACTGTAAGTACTGTTCAAGTGAAAATATTATACTCGAATGTAATTTTATTAAAAAGACGGATCTTTTAATAAAGAAATAATGATTAAAACTGCAAAAACTTGACATAATTATTTCTTGTGCAATGACTTACAAAACGAATTATATTCTTATATACCTATGCATGTTGTTACACGTGCGCTTAAAATGACCGAAGTACATTACGCAACATCGCATGAGCAACAATGTAAACAATACAAAAATAGAATCATCAATCATCATCATAACGTATGTTATAATAACACGTGAAATAAAACAGATTATTAAAATCTAAAAATACAAGAATATTTTTGAGTAACCCTTGGTATCCCTACAACGTAAAGTTGAGAGCATCGCGACCTACGGGAACTCTAAATCAAAACGTCAAAAATTCATAACTGAGCATAATTATAGTTACAAATGCTCTAGCATTGCTCCAATGCATTCACACAAAAATACAGAATTAACATACTAATTATTACATGTATAATAGCAAAATAAGTAAAACTAATAATTAGTTCAACAACTGTCGCAATACATGTTTTTGCTAAAATGCGATTACTCACAGCTTAAATGATCGTGGTCATTAAACCAGTATAACCTGACCTGTTACTATTCCTCTTCAAAACGAACAGGTCTACGAACAATTCGTCCACTTCTCGTTGTTTTTATGTTAGGCTGTACATCTACAGTATTGGGTCTCAAGTTAGTCTGACTGTCAGTTATGTCAGTAGGAATTTGATCTGATTCTAAGTTGCCTGAATCTTCTAACAAATATGCTGGTTTTAGTCGATCGATTGAAATGTTAACTACACGTCCTGGAAACTTGATTTTGAAAACTTTTTCATAACGTTTTAAAACTTTAAATGGACCATCATATGGAGATTTCAACGGTCGTCTAACTGTATCGTCTCGGACAAATACTTGTGTACACGTCTTCAAATCGGGATGAACAAAAAATGTCTTTGTATTACTATGAGACTTTAAAGCGGGTTTATACTTACCTATTGTCCGACGAATTTTCTCAACTAAACTATCATCGGCACCCGACTCTGTCTCCCTAGAATCATAAAAATCACCTGGAAGACGTAGGCTTCTACCAAACGTCATCTCGGCAGCACTGACGCCAGTGTCGCTTCTCAGCGCTGCACGAAGACCCAGTAAAACTGATGACAACTGGTCTATCCACGAGTTATCTTGTAAGGTTGCTTTTAAAGCAGTTTTCACCACTTTATTAAACCTCTCTACCATCCCATTGCTCTGTGGGTGATAAGGTGAAGACCTTGACCTCTGAATTCCTAGAATCTTTAACAAATTACCAAACAAACTACTCTCGAACTGTCTGCCTTGGTCACTGGTCAACTTCACTGGACAACCGTACCTGCTTATCCAACCGTCATAGATGACTTTGGCCACGTTCTCCGCAGTTATTTCTTTAACGGGAAATGCTTCGGGCCATCGTGTTTTCCGGTCTACGATCGTAACACAGTACCTGTATCCTTCAGCAGTGGTTGGTAGCGGTCCTATTATGTCCACATTCACGTGCTCGAATCTGTTGACATTCTGATATTCATTTAACTCAGACCTGGTGTGTCTAGTTACCTTAGCTCGTTGACACTGCAAACAACATTTCGCCCATAAGCCTGCATCTCGATTCATCCCTGGCCAAAAAAATCTGTTTGCTAACATCTTCCTGGTGGTCCTTATACCTGGATGACTTAAACCATGCACTGAATCGAAAGCAGCTTTCCTAAAGGCAACGGGCAAATAAGGTCTAATATTGCTATTATTTATTTCGCAATAGATTGCCTTATTTCCTGTAGGTAAGTGAACTTTTCTGAAACGTGATCCGTTGTTTGTGTTCGCTACTTCATTGGAAACGAACTCGTCACGTTCCTGCGCGTCAGCAAGTGCCTCGTAATCTAACGCTGTGGGACAAGTTACCGTTTCAACTCGCGATAAACAATCTGCCGGGATGTTATTTTTTCCTTCTACATACCTAATGTCCGTTGAAAATTCACTTATAAATAACAACTGCCTTGTCCTACGTGGTGTTTCCTTGTTGTTATCCCCGTTCTTGAATGCGTAGGTTAGAGGTTTATGGTCTGTAAAGATGATTAAAGGCTGTCCCTCGAACATCTTTCTGAAATAACGAACTCCGAGAAATATACCTAATAGTTCTCTGTCGTAGGTACTATACTTCTGCTGAGCGCTTGTTAACTTTTTCGAAAAATACCCTAGGGGTTTCCAAGAGCCTTTTACCTGAACCTGAAGTACTGCGCCTACTGCGTAGTCTGATGCGTCTGACATCAGTGCTATGGGTGCATTGACGTGAGGATGAGACAATGTAGCCGCGTTTTTTAAGCCTTGCTTACATTTCTCAAATGCCTCCAAAGATTCTGCTGTCCACTCAATCTTCGTCTTATCCCGTTTTTTACTATTGTGTAGGTATTCGTTGAGCTTCGCCTGGTATGATGCTGCACCTGGTAAATGAGCACGATAAAAATTTATCATACCTAGGAAACGACGCAAGTCTTGCACTGTCTCAGGCCTCGGAAAATCTGTTATCGCCTGCACCTTTTCTGGCAATGGTCGTGTGCCCTCCGCAGATACCTCGAACCCTAGGAAATTCAGCTTCGACTTACCAAAACAGCACTTTGGTACGTTTATCGTTATTCCAAAACGATTTAACCTCTCGAACACAGCCTGCAGGTGTCGCTCGTGTTCTTGCTCGGACTCACTGGCTATAAGAATATCATCAATGTATACAAAAATAAAATCTAAATTTTGAAAAACTGTGGTGTCCATAAACCTTTGAAACGTCTGCGCTGCATTTTTTAGACCGAAACCCATCTTTGGAAATTCCCATAGTCCAAAAGGTGTAATTATGGCAGTTTTTTCTATGTCTTGCTCTGCCACTGGAATGAAATGATATGCTCTATTGATATCTAATGTCGAAAATACTTTTTTTTTTGCTAGAATATACGTAAAATCCTGTATGCGCGGAATTGGATATCTATCGTCCTTCGTGACCTCATTTAATCGTCTATAGTCTCCACATGGGCGAAGTTCGCCGTTCTTTTTAGGAACAACGTGCAATGGACTTGCCCAAGGGCTCTTAGAAGGCCTGCAGATACCCATTTCCTGCATCAGTCTAAACTCTTTTTTAACAATTTTGTACCGATCCGGAGGAAGTGGTCGAGCTCTCGAAAATATCGGTGGACCTGTAGTCTCTATATGATGTTCCACCCCATGACTAGGCGGTTCTCTGAAATTAACAGGTTTAGTAATATCGGGATATTTACCTAGTAAGTCACGAAAAGGATGATTTATATCTACAACTCTGATAGATGGATTTAAGCAATGTTCCATTGCTCCTATTACACTTAAGCTTGTCAACCTATCTATCAGTCTTTTAGATAGTAAATCGACCAAAAGTCCGTAGTGTACTAAAAAATCTGCACCTATTATTGGTTGTTTTACATCGGCAATAACAAATGTCCACTTAAATACTCTTCTTAATTTCAAATTTAGTTCTAAAGTCTTTACACCGTAAGTTTTAATTTCCGTACCGTTAGCTGCAAAAAGGTTACACCCACTTTCACTCACTGCTAGCCTATTCCCAACCGGTATCACGCTAATGTCAGCTCCCGTATCTATCAGAAAACGTAAACCACTGTTGGAGTCTGTGATACACAGGCGGTGTGATGGTGGAGCGGTACAAGTTTCCGCCTGCTCTTGTACCTCTGCTAGTTTCCCGAACTCTCGGTTTTCCACGAACATGGCGGTACACAGCGGTGCGCCTTTTCCTTGTACCGGTAATGATATGTACATAGCCAATCTGGGCTATCAGGCGTTCTTCTGGTGCCACTCCTTCCTCGCGATGATGAACGGTGTCGCGTGCTATTCCTAGAGATTGATCTTCCTCTCTGCCTGTTTCGGAACCGATCCGACCGTCTAGACTGACCTTCCAGACTGCACAACCTACCGTCGAGCTTCTCCAAGGCCGCCAATACCGCAGCCAATTCCGGACTGGATGTTATTCCGCCCCGTGAGGTCGACGACTTCACCTCCGACACATACTTGAGATGCTGTGGGTTTAGTATGGCCTCTACTTGCAGGAACCAATGCCTGGGCTGATCCGCCCAGAACTCTGGCAACCTTGATGCCACGGTGACTGCAGCAAGGTCCAGCTGCCTATTGGTGTGCTCCTCTCTCGCTGCAGCCGACGCATCCGCCAACGGCCGGCGTTCGCGCGCCCCGGCGGCGGCCGCGTCAGCTTCACCGTCTGTCATTTTCAAATGTCCTTATTTTTCCCCGGTTCACTTCCCGTAAAATGAGTTACCCCCGTTACACAGCACTACAACCGTAAAAAGAAATCAAATTGTTCGAAGGAAATAAATGTCTATTTATAGCCGAATATTAACACATTGAACGTCTATAGTCACTATTGTTCTTTTGTCGGGGTCACCACTTGTAGGTTTACTGGTTTATAATCACTGAATGTAGGATTTAATGAAACTGATTGGATATTAATTTAAAGTCACTGATTGTAAGAAAAGATAGTTTATTATAACACAACTCCACAAGGTCAAATCAGAAGGTAAAATATAACACAAAATAATAATTTACTCAAATGGGTGATTCTACTATGTCCCTCGATACTGGGAATTGGGAATGAACCGGGCAAGTCGCTAGGCGGGGGCTAACTGACGCTGCCCGCGCCTCGCGGCCGGCACCTCGATTGCTATGTCAGCATATTGTTCATTACATATGTGTCCCTACACACTCATTGCAAAGTTTGGCTCGTTAATTTTGCATCAATGATATGTAAACAATCATATGTAAATCGGTTTGCCAGTTGCATGCTGCATTCCAACAATCTGCTCGTGATTCTGGTTCGAATGAGTCTAACCAAGTCCAGTCCAGATCCAGATCTGGAAGAATCAAATTTTCGGGTTTGCTTTAATGCTCTGTTGCAAAAATCTGCTTGTATCCTAAAGTTACAAATAAAAACTATTACAGCTGGGGAACAATTATTTGATAAACAAATAAATACCGGTATCCTAACCACTCCTTTTTTTTTTTTTTGTTGACGCAGGGGAGAAATGCTGTTTATGCACCGTCACCCCCAGGCCGGGAAGCCCATTGGGGGGTGGTGTGTGGGACTCACTCCTCCCGTAACCCCCTCTGACCGCTCAGAGGGAGGGGAGGAGAATACCCACTAAAAAACCCCTGCGGCGTCACCCGCATTGCCGTTTATGGGGGCGCCATGGGGTCGCTCTCGCATTCGACCACGACGCCCCCCGACTGCCCGCCCGGCAGGCCGGGCACCCGCGCCAAGGAGAGGAGGTCAGGACGCAACTGACTCTCCTCCCAGACGTGTAGGGCCGTGCAATGTGGTCCCCTAGTCCACTGGCCCTACGGGGGGGAGGTATCTAGCTGGTAGCTAGGGCAAATCGCCTACGTCTCCCCCCTCTCCGCCTACGCCTGATTGGGTGCGCTCCCATATCTTCCTCGCGCGCCCTCTCGTTGGCCTCCTTTTGTGAGATTACGTTCTCACAGAAGGAGGCCACTGCGTTCCAATCCGGTTCGCTGCGTACCATGCAGGCCACGATATTGTGCAGCGAGGCATCTCCAGTGTTAAGGAGCGTCATTAGTTGGAGACGCTCCTGCTCCCACATCGGGCACACTGCCAGTGTGTGCTCCGCTGTGTCATCACCATGACCGCACTCGTGACAGTGCGGTGTGGGCTCCCTTTGTATGCTGTGCAGGTAGTGGCCAAAGCACCCATGGCCGGTCACTACCTGCGTCATTCGATAGCTCATTGAGCCAAAACTCCTATCCAGCCATTCATTGAATGAGTGGAGGAGTGCCCCTACAGTGCGGATTCCGTAGGGGGAATCCTCCAGCTCATTCTTCCATCTTTCTCGCATACGCCTCTCAGTCGTGCGTTGTGCTGCTCGCATCTCTTCCAGTGGCAGCGGGGGGACCCCGTTTCTCCGAGCCACCACTCTTTCGTTATGCCTATCTGCCAGCATTTTCGCATCTAGCTCCCACGGTGGGGTGCATGCTATGAGGCAGGCAGCTGCATGCGAAACCGTGGTGTATGCCCTTGTCATACGTTGGGCCACCACCCGCTGCGGTCTCCGGAGAAGGGCCCGAGTTTTGTCCGTGAGGCGCTCCGCCCAGATTGGTGCGCCATAGAGCCCATACTTCTTATCACCCCGGCGTATAGGCGTCGGCAAGGGGTGTTCGGTCCGCCCACATTCGGTAGCAACTTTGCCAGTGCCATGGCGGCGCCCACTAGCCGAGGAGCCATCCGTTTAAAATGCTCCTCGAAATTCCAGCGTCGGTCCAGATAGAGACCCAGGTACTTTATGTGACTCTTTATCTGGACCGCTTCCCCCGACACTGGGAGCGTCTGCCCGGCACGTATGACCCAGCCTCTGCCCCCGAACACTATGGCCTCAGTTTTATGCAGGGCCACTTTTAGCCCTAGCATACCAATCCGGGTGACCGTCATTTCTGTAGCAACGGCAGCTCGTCTGCAGACTTCCTTCATTTCTTTTCCTCGCACGGCCACCATCGTATCATCCGCGTAGCAGATGGTGGTCATGCGGGGAAGTTGCACGCCTCGGTTGACCCAGTCGTATCCCAAATTCCAAAGTAAGGGCCCCAGAACTGAGCCCTGTGGGACTCCGCAGCCTACATCCCAAGCTACTTTGTGCCCCTCGTTGTTGGAGTAGAGCACCACCCGCCCGGTCAGGTAGTGCTCTACAATCCGCCTTAAATATGTGGGTACTTGGTGGTAGCGCAGGGCCTCCTGGATAACGCTGTAAGGGAGCGTTCCGAATGCGTTGGCGATATCCAAGGATACCGCCACCACTCCCTCCCCTCTTTTCTTTGCGTATTCATCAAAATCCTTGAGGGCGTTCAAAGCATCTACAGTGGAACGCCCTGCACGGAACCCGTATTGCCGGTCATTCAAATTCGGACCCGTGTCTGCGAGGTGTTTTAGGATCCTGCCAGCTAGAATCCTTTCCAACATCTTTCCTGTTTCGTCCAGAAGGACCAACGGACGGTATCCCGACGGAGAGTCGGCAGGACGACCCTCTTTTCTCAATAGGCACAGCAGGCCCTCTTTCCAGCAGCCCGGGAACTGTCCATCTCGTAGGCAGTCGTCGAAAATGGATCTAAGGCGGAGTCCGAGGTGTTTAAGGGCTACTGTTAGGACCCTTCCTGGCACTCCGTCTGGCCCTGGAGCTTTTTTGCTGCCTTTTAGTTTAAAGACGGCCTTGAACATTTCGGCATCTGTGACCGGCGGAGCTTCAGGAGGCCCCTCTGGTTCCGCTGTGGGCAGAGACATGACCGGGGGATCAAATATTGGTGCCGGCGGGAAAAGCCCCTCTACTACGCGCGCGAGTAGTTCCTGGTCCATGGATTCCATTGGGGGGGCGTGTTTGAGCTTATTTCGTACCAACTTGTACGGTCTCCCCCAAGGGTCCCTGTCCAAGGAGGCAAGGAACTCTTCTCGCGCTTCGTCTTTCTTTTTGGCAATGGCCGAGGAAAGAGCCTTTTTAGCTTCCGAGAGGACGCCACGAAGCCGAATTTCTTCATCCGCTGTGTGTCTGCGGCGTCTACACCTCGTATAGTTGCGCCTGGCCGCATTGCTGGTGGCACGCAGCGTGGCAATCTCCTCGCACCACCAATAAACTTGTTTCCTCGCCGGCAACCGTTTCGATCTGGGCATGGAAGCATCACATACGCGCGTGAGACCGATTTGGAAATTCTTAGCCCGCTCTTCAATTCCCATATCGGCCCCAGGGGGCGCATTCCAGGCCTCTATCATAGCAGCTTCCTCGGCCATGTCTCTGTCCAATTTTGCCAGAGTCCATCTAGTAAAGCAGCCTTGTCTACTTCCTGGGGGGGCAGTTGGACGCTCTCCTTGACCGCATGATATCCTCATTGTAATGTACTGGTGGTCGGAGAGCGTTTCCACATCTTTTAATACCTTCCAGTCGTCGATTCGTGCAGCAATAGTCGGGGAGGCCAGCGATATATCCACTATGGATCCTCCCTGCCATCTCACGCACGTGTGCACGTTTCCTTGATTAAGAACCACAAGGTCCATTGCAGCCACCCAATCAGTGAGGCTTGTACCTCTTGTGTCAGTGATGGGAGAGCCCCAGGCCGCACTTTTAGCATTTAAGTCTCCGAGAATCATCACTGGCCGAGGGGCAGACCTTCTGGTTACCTCAGAGAGTTTTTCCAGGAATTGTTCGAATTCCCGGAGTGGCTTGTTCGGAGAGAAGTAGACACCAATTACTATAATGTCTCTCCATTCCACCGCCGAGAATCCCTCTCCTCTGTTTTTGTGAACAATTGGTGGAAATCTTCCTACTGCCGGTACCGTTATAGCCACCCTGTTGTCGGTTGATCCGGCCCAGTTTGGCTGAGGGGGGATGTAGTAGGGTTCGGCTACAGCTGCAATGCTGATGTTTTGCTCCGCAATTGTCTGCATAAGCAGGTTCTGGGCCCCAGCACAGTTGTTGAGGTTACACTGGAGGACATTCATTTGCCTTGGGTGTGCTGGCATTTATGTGTCCATTGTGTCCTCCGCAGTGGCCGGCTGAGAGGCCGGGACGCTTGGCGCCCTAGTAGCTGGCGTCGCCAGGACAGGGACTTTTGTGCTCTTGGTGGGGGGCGGCTTGCATGACAGCCCCCTCATGACATGTTTTGCCGGCAGTTTGGCTTGAAAGCACACGGCACAGAAAGGAGTTGCAGCTGTGCATGCCGCTGCTCTGTGTCCGGGCTGACTGCAGCGGAAACACAAATCGCCCCTCTCAACCTGCGATGGGCAAGTTGCCCGTGTGTGGCCAGTGCCCAGACATTTGTAGCACCTAATGGGCTCCGGTGCTATGGCGCGGACCCTAACAGACGACCAGCCTATGGTGATCCGACCTGCTTTTAGAAGGGCGTTCACTGCAGTGATTGGGCAGCGCACGATCACAGATCCGCTTATGTCTCTGACATTACGTTTTTCCCCTACTTTGACACTGGCAGGATCGCATCCGCCCACCCTGGTCACTGCTTCAAGGATCGCCTCCTTGGTCGTCGTCTCGTTTAGGCCGTCGATGCATAGGCCTCCCATCTTGACAGGGCAATATACTCGGGCCACATTTCCCACTGCCTCCTCCAGTTTTTCCCTGAGGGCGTTGGCCGCCCTGCCATCATCGCCTCCTGGGACCTCGATGACCCTAGCGCCATCAGCAGACTTTTTAACCCGAACGTGAGCAAGGCCTATTTCTCCTAGGTTTACGGCATTCGTGGCCTTGGTCATTACCGACAGGTATGTTTCCTCCGATCCGGGTTTCAAAGCCACCACAACCGCAGCGGTTTTTGGGACAGGCAGAGCTTTACTGACCAGTTTAGCCTGTGTCGGGGCAGCAGGCTTCACGGTTCTAGGCTTCCTTTTCCTCTTGACCACCTCCGTCCATGAAGGTTCTTTGGGCGGGGGTGGCGGCGGTGGGGGCACCGTCGGTCGGCCGGCTTTGGGTGTAGGTTTGGATGCGGGCGGCTTTGATGGAGCTGGTTGGGTCCGCCTTTCTTTCCGGGGTTTCGGTACCTTCCCCCGGGTTGCTCTCGTTGCTGGGCATGGCTCCGTAGGTTGTGCCACTTCCTGCCTATGTTCCACATCTGGCGCTTTGTTCCGCGCAGCCGCAAGTGGGGGCCGAAGGATCGGTTCTGGGGGCAGGCGTTTTTCCATCTCACCGAGACGGACGTTGACCATGTTCCCCACAGACACATGGATCTCCTTTTTGAGCTCCTCTTTGAATGAAGCCATAGCTCTCGTTATGGCATCTTTAATCACATTTCCCTGTTCCGATTGCGGCTGAGGTACATTTTGCCGCTCTGAGAAGGCCCTTCGCAGGGCTTTAGTCTCCGCCTGGAGTTGCGCCAATTGTTGCGCCATCCTCGTGCGGTCAGCTTTGAGCGCTCGAATCTCATCTGATTCGTCTCTTGTCCGCAGGTCGTCCATAGCCTCCACAATTTCTCGGCAAGCTGCGTTTATTTGCCCCCAGATTTTGCCTTTGAGGTTGCCTGATTTTGCCGCCTGCTCATATTTCGGCTGCTCTCTTGGCTTGCTCAATCGGGTCTTTGTAAGCTTCTTCCCCTAGAGGGCTACGCTCCCGGTATCCGGCATTGGTCTCGTCCCTTTCTGTCCTCTTGTTGTGACCTTCCTCGTCACTGCCTACCTGGAAGTCTTGAGACTCAAACGCCTTCAGTTGGGCCTTCGCCTTTGCTATGCCCGTGTGAGCCCCAGGTGGTCCTCTGCCTCGCCTCGCTGAGCTCATTTTGGGTTGCACTTCTGGCCCTTCAGCATCGGGTTGAAGACACCTTTTTTCCGCTTTACTTATGTCCCCTGGGACTGTGCCCTCAGTATCTTCTGATTCGAACTCAGAATTGGAGTCCGAGGGTATTACGTCCAGAAGGCGAGGAGGCTGTTTCCTCTGAAGCTGAGATCGGGCTTTAGTGCCTAGAATCGTCTTCGGGAAGGCGATTTTGATACCGCTCGAAGACCGGGTTTCAGCGAGTTCTCCGCTTTCAGTTTCTTCCTCCATATCGACATCCTTGTCCTTCTTGCCCCTTGCATTGCGTGTTGAGGGACTTCCTCCTCTCAGTCTCAATATGCTCTTAGTTGAGCATATGTCCGCATAAGTGTGGTCCTGAAAAGGACCGTTTTGAGTTTGGCCCTGAGAAGGGCCGTTTGATTTTTTTTTTTTTTTTTTTTTTTTTATTATTATTTGTGCCATTATATTTTTGTTCCCACGAGAATGGGTCGATGGTTGCACTGCCGGGTGACGCCCATTCCGGACAGCGGGCTACATACTACAGAGGTCGCCTGGTATCTGTAGGTTTTAACGACTTCGCTGTCGGGTTTTATAGGGTTTTCCTTCCCGCGGGCCGGCCAACTAAGGCAAGCCCTCCGAGCCGCAAGCACTTCCCGTACCCCATAGCGCCAGAGATGGGGGTCGTTGGGAGAGTACTGCGGGTTGCGGGATTCAAGGGATGCTGGCGTGAACACCCCTGCGTGGGTTCGTTAAAACCCGCTTACTCCACGACCAATGGCATGAACCATTCTTCGACCGCTAGGCCCAATGGCCTTCTCCTTGACTCGGCATTGAAGCCCACGCGGGAGTCCACTGGACTCAACCGCAACCGCCTGTGGCTGGTATTCGCAGAGGGAGGATAGCAAGCGCGCAACTGAGCGGCTATCCTCCCCCTCCCAGGGTGCACCACGAGGAGGAACCAGCCCTGCACCCCATCCTAACCACTCCTAACCCAGGAGCTCCAACTCCAGCTTTTTAGTCTAGTCCCGCTACTGCGAAAACTGAAGTTTGTAAATTTCGGGGATTTGTCTCTGTCACTCCAAAGAAGGGGTCATTAGAGTGACAGAGACAAATTCACGGAATTTGCGAACTTCGGTGTTCGCGGTAGCAGGCCAGGCTGCCTATGAATTCTCACTGCGTTGTAGGTTAAACATTCCAGAAAGAGTTATTTCCCTATAAACATCATACAATTAAGACGTTTTAGAAATACACTCGTCAAGTGATCTCTCAATTGGGCTCTGATTGAGATCGAACGTATCGCACAAAGCGTGATTGACTGTTGGACGCGGATAGTAATTATGCGCGGTGACGCGGCAGTTTTGTGGTCATTGCCGTGCGAATTTGCAGTGCACTACTTGAATATTTGACGTCAATAATATCTACGTGGATAAAATGAGAACAATTTGTATGCTCACCTTTATTCAACTTGAGTTCGACAGTGGCCGAGCAGTTTAGACATGAGGCCAGCTACCGCGAACACCGAAGTTCGCAAATTTTGGGGATTTTTATCTCACTCTAATGACGCCTTCGTTGAAGTGAAAGAGACAAATCCCCGAATTTTAAGAACTTCGGTGTTTGCGGTAACAGGCCAGCTGCGAAACGTGGGGTCGAACCTCACCTTGCACGTTGAACCAAGTATTTTGAGGCTCTGCGAATATCGAAAATATTTATGTATGTATGTATGTAAATTCTTTATTGTACACAAAACACAGGCAAAAATACACATTTTTACAAAGAATTTGACAGGTACAAAGGCGAACTTATCCCTGTAAGGGATCTCTTCCAGTTAACCTTTGAGCAAAGGAGTCGTCTATATGAAGCATTTATTTCAGGCATTCGTCTCTGTCACTTCAGTCACGCCTTCATTGGATTGACAAAAACATATGCAGCATATGCAGATGAATATCCTTCTGATAAATTATATTAACTGATGATCAGATAACAACTAGATAGGCTTTTGCCAGTTGCCACTGTAACACATTTCATTGATATTGGCAATCAACGTTTCTCAAGAAAAAAGGTGTAACACGAAGGGCACAGCTGCATGAGCTGCGTTGCTAATTGTACGGAACATAAATACTCACAATCACAATGCATTTCTCGCTTTCTAATAAGCCTGCAACATTCTCCGTGTACTTGTAAACCCAGTTGATTCGGTATATTCGGCCGCGGCTCCACCGAGGAGATGAGCGGAGCTAGTTTTGATGCGAATCCGCGAATGGCCGCTCTATAATACTCTATATTATATGGGCCAATCTAAGGGACACACCACAACTATGCGATGGAGCAAGATTGCTTTGTTCCTCTGACGTATAACGCCATCCCTTAGATTAGCATATATGTGCGGGACAGCACTATGCTTCTTCACGACGTGGAAAAATAAGTGCGGTCCTGGAGGAATACTACCCTAAATCCTTATTATCCTTAAAATCCAAGAAAGAGCTGCAGATATTTGCCACTCACTCTTATAAATAGTTGCGTTTGAAAACTTGCAAGTGTAAATGTAAACTCAGCTTAAGATGGTCGATCCCTCCCTACACGTTTCCTCTCCGCTCTGCTTGCCTCCTCACTGGAGCCGCAGCCTTACCAGAGCAAGAATGCCGATTGTGTTGGCGATTGATTTATTGATTCCTAATGAATATTTGTTGTAGACATGTAGCGTGTAATTTAGATTAACGGCTCCTTCATCAACATCGGCCGATTACTCATTAGTGCATGCTTCGATGGAACTCACATAATAACTAACGTTGGTACAACTCGCAACTGTATATCGGTGGAAATTATTATAAAACGCATAACTACCAGAGGATCCCCACACCACTGCTTAAAATACGCAGACTGTAACGGAATCGTAGTCATGTGTCATAAATGTCAAGTGTCACAAATGTCAGGTGTCACGTACACATGTCATGTTGATGTGGCTTTTCTCGTTAATTATCGACTTAGGTACAATCAAATGATTTTAAACGCTGCTTCAATGCATATTTTAAGCATCGGTCTGAGAGGTTCGCGTCTAAAATGTACGTTCGCCTCTAAAACGTACACGGTGCGACTGCATATTTTAAGCAGCGGTGTGGGGATCATGCGGTTTAGTACATTTCGATACAAGTGCAAAAAAAGTTTTTTCCGACGTGGGTGAAAGTTGGAGCCCGAGTGAAACGAGGGCGACAATCACCCGAGTTAAAAAGAAAGTTTTTACACGTGCATCGAACGACTTTTTTCATAACAAGTGCGTCAAAAAGAGAAAATAGCGCGCGCGAAGCGTGCGCCAAGTTCGTTTTTGCGCACTAGTTAGGAAAAATAAGTTACAGATACGATGCGTCACTGCGATGTGATTCCGTCCGTATCGTCTGCGTATTTTGAGAAGCGGTGTGGGGCGCATGCGGCAAAATGTTACGTACACGATACGTCACTGCGATTTCGTATCGTCACCTTTTTTTGAGCATTAGTGCGGCCTTTATGTCTGAAATGGTGTCTCAAATTTACGTTGGAAGCGCGAACTACGAAAATTATAAATTTCGAGCATCTGTTTCTATCACTCACGTCACTCCGTCCCTGTCACGTTATAGTGACAGGGACATATCCTTTAAATTTCCGATTCTCAAAGCGCGCGGTAGTATGGGCCTGGACGCCCATTGACCGGCAGGGCGTCGAACCGAAGTATGTATTACGATCAATCATCCCGTATTAGTTGTGATCAATTGTCTGATGCTTGATCGATAGCCTCGTACGGACGTGTGAATCTATTTAGATGCCGCTAATAGACTAGCGATTATCAGATCGCCGACACGTATAGTCGATTTAATAACCAGAGGCTGGAAAGCTTGAATTCTCGTACTTTTGAGCTGGTATAGGAAGTAGGGACTTCTCATAAATACAGAATAGGTACAATATTTTAAAATATACTCGTAATTACAAGTAGTCAATGTAATCATTATGAAATAAACATATAGAAATAAAACTTTGATTTGTGTTTTTTTTTGTACTGACAGACTGACTTTTTGTGATTTTTTTTTAATATAATATATGATTCCATCAATTTATAATGTGTTGTAATTATAAAATAAATAAATATCTTGAGACATCTTACACAAATCGACCTAGTCCCACGGTAAGCTCAATTAAGGCTTGTGATGTGGGTACTCGGCGAAAGTTTTATATAGTAGAAAATTTCGGTTATAAACCGGGTTTTATGTTCGAAACCGGAGTCAAAACAAAACAGAGTCCAAAAGAGGTCTGTTACCCGGATTCACGGTTACCCGGGGTATCCTTAGTAGGTAATCAAGAGGCAGTTTTATAGCAAATGATATTAAATTTCATCTATGTGTTCAGTCTGTTTGCACGAAAAGCAAAATATATCTACTGTTTAATTGATGACGACTGTACAGTCGATTTCTATACACGCCAGTTCTCGCCCCGTCATTTGCGTTGAATATTACTATTGTTCTTTTTATATATCGACATAAGTGGGTTTCACCAAGTCAGATTAACGAGTACGGATAACGAATAGAATATAAACAGTGTTTGTAAACAAGAACACCTTGTTTTTCTCTACACCACGTCAGTAGCAAACATCTATAGTGTGGCAAGCCTATCCACTAACATGCTTCATCGCTCTTATTTTACATAGCAATAGAGTCTATCGCAAAAAGCATGTTGTTGCTATGGACGGTTGCAATTGAAGAGTCTATAGACGTCCGCTTTCATTTGCTCCAGTGATGCCTTCGTTGGAGTGTCAAAGACATATGCTAGAAATGTACTACATAATCCCACAATGTCGTACTACATAGTTTCGATGTTCGGTAGGCCCCCATAGCTACTTATTATACTCTCTCTGCTTGCAATACGCCCGTTTCTCAAAAATAAGTAAGATGCTTTTGAGATGAAGCAATGTTTGCAGATAGTGATACGACCACTTCGCAAACGAGTTTTTGACGAGATGTGGCGGTATTACATGCCTGCAATACTGTCACAGCTCGTCATATCTCGTTCGATCTCTGCAGAGAGCGCTATATGCGAAGCCTTGACAACCTTTGCATGGAGATCTTACCAGTGGGCCTACTGCGACCTTCCAAAATCGTCATTTTCTGTCTCTGTAACTAACGCCTTCGTAGGATTGACATTTGACAGAGATATATGCTCGCCGCCACAGTGCTCTTACGTATTGTGTGGTGACAACTGACAACTACTGCCACAGGTACCTACTGCGTACTGTAGGACCAATTTATTTGATCATGAGTCTAACCCATTATTCATTTCATTGTCGGCAGTGAGGAGCTACGACAAACACGACAAATGCGGTCTCGTGTGGATCCCGCGCGTGGTCGCGTACCGCTGCCGCACGTGCGGCATCTCGCCCTGCATGTCCATCTGCCGCGAGTGCTTCCACCGCGGCGACCACTCCACGCACGACTTCAACATGTTCCTGTCGCAGGCCGGCGGCGCGTGCGACTGCGGCGACAACTCCGTCATGAAGGAGGACGGGTGAGTACCTACAGCGGCCCTACGACCTTCGAGATCCGCCAATTTCGAGTATTTGTCTCTGTGCATGACTCCTTTGGAATAACAAAGATAAATCCTCGAATTTTACGAATTTCGAAATAGTAGGCCAGAACAGCGTCAGAAGTTGGCGTGTTGAAACTTGAAACACTCGCTGATTGCCATCCAGTGCCCTGATCGTACCGTTTTTACCGTTTATCGCGCTACGCGGGACTTTCGCACTTGTATCTATATATACTAGTCAAAACGTGACGGTTACTACAATAAACGATAAACGCGGGACCATCATAAGCCAACAGCGGCCCGCGAACACCGACTCACAAATTTCGGGGATTTTTCACCGTCACTCTAATGCTGCCTTCGTTGGAGTGACAGAGACAAATCCCTGAAATTTACATATTTCGGTGTTCGCGGTAGTAGGCCTGTTCGGAAGAGCGGTGAAAAACCTTTTAAGAGTCACCCTAATGCACCACGCATTGGTTTTTTGCATTAGTCATCCTCGCAGCTGTTACTCAGCATCTACCCACCATATCAATGAGTTACGAGGTCAGTTTTATAAAGATTCAGCAATTAGAGGAAATGTGCCACCCACATTCCAATTCCCAAAAGTCAAGAGCATCTAAATAGGTCATGTTTTCTAGCTAGCATCTAAATAGGTAGGGATCTAGGGATACTTGTTCTGTATATTACGTTAAATTTTATGGTCAGGCTGTACTGTCACATCAGTCATCACACTAGTGCGTCTAATTATTCCTACACTTAGCTGATCGGATCATAAACAACAATCCCTCGCGGCAGTCGTGGCAAAGATGGCCGATTGCCAGTGACACATTCTAATCCAATAGTTTATGCGCGTCTGGTGACTTCATCGCTGCTATTATCTACGCAATGCAGTATATCGATAATTCCATATTATAAATTTGTAGTACCTACTCGTCAGCAATAGGTATCTTTAAAAACTTCAAAATCTGCTTAAGTTATTTTCGCCATCTGGCCCGTACACACATAGTAGCTCCTGGTAGCCCTACCATGATCGACGTTTTGCGTCCCTGTCATAGTTATGTATGAATCTGTAAGTGCAACAGGGAGGCAACAGGCATAACACGTCGATTATCCTTCGTGGTAGGCCTTTTGGCATATTGGTGCGTCAACTTAATGTCATGTTCAGTTTGAATCTAAATTCCTAGTTTTATGATGTTAATTCTCAAATACAATCTTCTCGTGGGCAGATTGACGTCAGAAACACTATTAAGATGTTAACGTCCAAAGAAAGGAAGGAGGTCTACCGCGAACTACTTTATTTGTTTGTTTATTTACTCTTGCAGACCTTGTCGAACGAACGAAAGGTAAATTGATTTCAATACCTTTTATATACCATCTAATCATAATATGCTGGATATTTCCTATTAGTGAGCGGCGGTGATACATAAAAAAAAACTTAAGACGTTAGAAATCGCCGACTTTTCTGCTCCTTTAGACTAAAGGTAATGATTGGTTTTAATTTAAACTCGAGTAAAAGTCTGGGAGGTACACGTATCCACGCGTTAATATACAAAGAACCTTGACCAACAGACGGACGAACAACAAAGTGATCCATGTAAATGTACAAAAGACAGCACATACTGTTAGAAAAGATCATCACGACATCGATGGAGACAGGACATCCATAAAATCCATAGGGCCTAGGTTCTTGTATTCGGTTCGCCGCGACCCACACTTCACTGGCACGGACCGGATCGCCTACGCTGCACTAATATGGCGTTTTGTGCTAATCGGAATTCGATATTTATGTGATTCCTTTATCTCCTCGCTTCCTATTCCGACTGTTACGAGGCAGGTTGTAAAATGGACGTTTTTCTCGAGTCACGAGAATTGGGAATGTAAGAAGATATTTAAAAAACGTTATTATTTTTTTGGTGATAGGAATAAGCTTTGATGACCATGTTACCATTCAAACTTAGATACGAGGGGTGATTGAAAAATTCGCGGCCTGACTGTTAAAAAAAAAACTTTTTTACTTTTTTCTGCCGCCATGTTGAACTGTCATTATTCAGTTGTCATGCCGCGAAATTTCAATTCTGAAAGGAAATTTTAAATTAATTTTAAGCTTGATTTAAAAATACGTGTCAACACATTTTTCACAATGGACAATTTGGAGCAACGTGCTGTAATTAAATATCTTCATAAAAAAGGTTTGACTCCGAAACAATTTTTTGAAGAAATGCAGTCTGTATTAGGGCAATCCTGTTCATCATATACGATGGTAAAAAAGTGGGCAGCTGAATTCAAACCAGGACGAGTGAGCATCGCTAATGACCCTCGCCCCGGGAGACCAGCTACTGCGACCAATCCACATAATGTGGAAATTATATGCGACATGATAAAACATGACTCTCCGAATCGCTAAACTGAAGTGGCAGTGGGCGGGGCACATTGCGCGTAGAACCGATGGCCGTTGGGGCGGGAAGGTTCTTGAGTGGCGGCCACGTACCGGAAGGCGTAGCGTGGGTAGGCCCCCCACAAGGTGGACTGATGACCTGGTGAAGGTCGCAGGAGTCCGCTGGATGCGGGTGGCGCAGGAACGGTCATTGTGGCAATCTTTGGGAGAGGCCTATGTTCAGCAGTGGACGTCTTTCGGCTGATATGATGATGATGATGATGATAATGAAAGATCGACGATTAAAAGTAAGGGAAATAGCTGACATCGTGGGCATCTCCTATGAAAGAACCCAAAACATTATAGTCAACAAATTCGGTTTTTCGAAGGTGTCGGCGAGATGGGTTCCGAAGCTCCTTTCAGGGGAACAAAAAATCACTCTGGTTACAATTTCACGCGACTGCCTCGACCTGTATGAAGCTGACCCTGAAGATTTTTTGGACAGATATGTTACTATGGATGAGACATGGGTCCACCACTACACGCCTGAGACTAAACAGCAATCGAAGCAGTGGGTTCGCCCTGGATCTCCGCCTCCTAAAAAGCAAAGGTCATTTTGTCGGCGAATAAAGTCATGGCATCAATCTTCTGGGATGCAAAGGGAGTAATAATGGTTGACTATCTTCAGAAAGGTACCACCATAAACTCGGACTACTATTGCAACCTTTTACGCCAATTACGAGAGGTTTTGAAAGAAAAAAGACCTAGAATGTTGACAAGAAAAGTGCTCTTCCACCAGGACAATGCACGTGTTCACACGTCACTAAAATCGATGGTGAAATTCACAACTGTGGGTTTGAATTATTGCCCCACCCACCGTATTCGCCCGATTTAGCACCATCGGACTTCCACCTCTTTCCAAACTTAAAAAAACACATGGGCGGTAAACATTTTTTTACCAACGACGAGGTCCAAGCCGAAGTGGACACCTATTTTGAAGGCCTAGAGGAAAATTCTGAAAATATTTGTAATGAATAACTAGCTTAATTTGCAAATTTTGTATGTACATCCACCCTTAAAATTTATTGTCTGTGGTTTAGTAATTTTTCTTTGGTGGGTAGTTTTGTACTTATCTTTCTTATTTTGATGGAGGTAGATCTATCAAATTTCCTCCATTGTCAGTCATCCGCAGACCACGAACCCTGTAAAGTGTTCGAAACGTCGGAATGAAGTTAAAATTAGTTAATATACGCGAGTTTATCCGTTTTCATAGTTTTATTTCATGAGTAATCCTCGCGGTAACCGAAGAAAATATTTTGGCCTAGAGGAAAGTTTTTTTAAAAGTGTCTTCCACCAGGACAATGCACGTGTTCACACGTCACTAAAATCGATGGTGAAATTCACAACTGTGGGTTTGAATTATTGCCCCACCCACCGTATTCGCCCGATTTAGCACCATCGGACTTCCACCTCTTTCCAAACTTAAAAAAACACATGGGCGGTAAACATTTTTTTACCAACGACGAGGTCCAAGCCGAAGTGGACACCTATTTTGAAGGCCTAGAGGATCATTCTGAAAATATTTGTAATGAATAACTAGCTTAATTTGCAAATTTTGTATGTACATCCACCCTTAAAATTTATTGTCTGTGGTTTAGTAATTTTTCTTTGGTGGGTAGTTTTGTACTTATCTTTCTTATTTTGATGGAGGTAGATCTATCAAATTTCCTCCATTGTCAGTCATCCGCAGACCAAGAACCCTGTAAAGTGTTCGAAACGTCGGAATGAAGTTAAAATTAGTTAATATACGCGAGTTTATCCGTTTTCATAGTTTTATTTCATGAGTAATCCTCGCGGTAACCGAAGAAAATATTTTGGCCTAGAGGAAAGTTTTTTTAAAAGTGGTGTAATGGCTCTGGAATCCAGATGGAATAAGTGCACAGACCTCGGCGGGGACTACGTAGAAAAATAAAAATATTAACTAAAATCTTTGGATTTGATTTCATACTTAGGCCGCGAATTTTTCAATCACCCCTCGTAGATCCAAGTTTCGTCAGCGTTAGCCTCTGGTTTCAAAATGTAATCGAATCATTACTTCACTATTCAATACCCACCACGGCTTCTACGAGTGCTCCATCAAACAAATTATTTTGAAAATATGCTCTAGGTTGTTCGAATCATCGTTTTCATACGTCTCTATTGTAAAATCCATCAAAATCTGTCAAACCCTTTTATAAAAATCTCATCTTGTGTCAAAAAAAGATAGATTTTGCCGCTCTCAATAGCCGCAGTAATTATGAATCGTTTTTGAAACAGCGTGCTTGGATTAAGCTAACCTCTGCTTGGTCCAGTGCGCCGACCTTGCTTCGGACCGGCTTGTCCCAAACGTAGTTTTTATAATGGCCATCGGGCTCGTCTGATGGTAGCTGACGTAACCCTAGACCAGTTGGAGTTGGACTCCGTAACTTTAGGGGCATCAAAGTTGAGGCCTTTTGATACCTAATACAGATTGATGTTGAGGGATCCTCAAATAGAATCTAAAATGTATTTAACTGGTTGTAATCTTACTACTAGCTTTTAACTCCTATTCCTGCCGTTGGTATCTTTTTGACATTTTATGCTCCCTATATTTAAAACGCGAGAAATATAATTGTTATCAAGGATTTTTTATTCAAATGTCAAATATGAACAGAGACATGAGATGAGAGACTTATGTCTGTCTACAGACGAGGCTTATCAGTGAAATACTACCGCGCGAAACGGGATAAGACAATGGATTATTTTATTTTTTTGAATTTTCGAACTTTGAAAAGAACTTGTCAGTTATTGTTGAATAGATTAGTTAGTAACTACTCTTCCTGAATTTTCAACTGGATGAAAAGAACTCCCAAAATAATACGTTTTATTATAATTTCATCTTCAAACCTCGCAGTCCGAAATCCCAATAAGTCACATAGTGGGTGTCATACTTTAGTAAGTAAATAAAGCATTGTGTCGCCAACGCTTTTCGTACTGTTGTGCTGATTTGAAACCTAAGATCTTCGGAGACGGTAGATATTAGCGGAGCAATTCGCTCGTTAGCAAGGTCGTGTATTCCTATTTACTAGTAATAGTCCGAGTCTCAATAGGACCAGCGTTATTTTGACCCCGCAGCAATCTTTATAGGAAAAGGTAACCTAATCGCTTCTGTTTGTATCTTATTATAATGGCTTTATATTTGTGTGATGGGCACTGCAATTGTTATGTTTGAAAGTAGTCCAGTTATAGTGTCATTTTCATGTCATGATAATCAGCACCGTGGCCGCTTCAATAAATCTGATGGGGATTGGATTGTACAGTCACTAGCAGATATTGCTAAGCGGGCTGGGTGTTCAAAATGAACTTGGCACGACCTTATTGCTAACACCTTAAGAGTGTGTTAAGATTAAAATAATTGCGACCACCCTATTACGCGCTGAGCAATTTCTGCTGCTGACTGTACAGCAGCCTTAAGATATACTCGATTAGTCCGAGGGGAGACATGGGCAATCTCGCAACTCCTGCGATTTTAGACTGGTTTGTAGCGCCGTTGGTCTCGTTTGTGATTAGATTAGTTTGAACTTGAACTCCGAGGCCTTGAGCGGGGTCGCGATAAGGACGCCCCTAGGCCAAGGTCCGTTTATGTGTAGAACTCACTGTGACGTGACGTCATCATACCTCCCGCTTTAAACTGCAAATTCACAACACAATCCTTTCCCTATGCCGACTACGTGTAAAACAACTTCTTCCCGCTAAGTTAGGCAGTGGTCTCACCAAGAGCTACTATACTAAGCTATGAACATGAACTATGGGCTATAAACACGAACAAAATATATTGTTTATAGCCCATAGTTCATAGCTTAGTAGCTCGCGGTGAGACCAGTACCTAAAGCAAGTTCTTCCCATTAAGTTAGACTTGGTCGTCGCATTTTTGGTCTCGTTTTAACCGACTTCAAAAAAGGAGGAGGTTCTCAATTCGACTGAATTTTTTTTTTCTTTTTTTTTTGTTGTATGTATGTTACCCGATATCTCCGAGAATAGTGAACCGATTTTAAAATTTATTTTTGTGATCGAACGTGTATTACTCCGAGATGGTCCCATTGGCACCAAGTTGCGGTCTGATGATGGGATCTTGGAGAAATCGAGGGATCTCTTCAATTGTTATAGGTACATGTATGGCGCTTTTGGTAATTTTCATTCATTTACAAGAATTTGCATTCAGAAAGTAGGATTTGAGGAAACCAATGATGGAAACAAATCGGGAATCTTGGAGAAACCGGTTGAAGTCGGTTTTTTAAATTTTTAATTTGGTGATTTTGAGATATAGGCATGTGTTCAATTTTCGAAAGTCCGAATAATGTGTAATCAATTAGGTATTCATTCAATTCGATTTATAACTAGTATATGGATAACTGTGTTTTATAATAATTATAATGAAGTTGTTTATAACCAATACACTAATTAATATTAATGATCTGCATGTTCATATTAGAAAGTTGCTCGACCGCTGCATTTGATATTTGGATAAATAAATTAATAAGCTAAGAATAGTGGACATAAACATGATGGATTTAGATCATGCTTGATTTCTAGTCGACCGTCAGACATATCGGAGCGGCCAGGCAGCTCATAAATATCTGAGCAGGACTTTATTGTCATGGCGTTAAGTGTGCACTCACTCTGCATTCGCTCGTTTCCGAAATGTAAAGAGCCTAACAAAAGTTTGACAAGCAGGACACCGTTTATATAGATTGGGCACGCGTCTTTATCCGTTTGGCAAGGCTAGCTGAAAACACATACTGATCTGAAACTGATTTAAAATAAATGTAAATCATCCTCATCCAAGTACCTAAACAAACCTAAAAACTAGCAGTAATTCAAAATCACGGACTTTTAGAACACAATCTTGGTTTTATTATCAACTTAAAACCTTGAACCTTGAGTTCACATACATTTTTAGTTAAAATTATTGATATTTATTAGTACTAACGTAAAATATGTCTGCGAACGTGTTTCAAAAGACGTGTCAAAGATATCAAACGCTGGAAAAACAGCCAAAGAACATATTTCTCCTTTACATTTTTTGGATTCTATTGACGAATGGTACCTATAGGTATATTTATCCCCCCGTGCAAAGATGAATCTTGTTCTGTGAATTCTACAGGCAATATAGATAATGCGAGAGTAAACTTGTAACGCGGTACGCAAATTGTAGCTGCTAAGAATAGTAAGAAAACACACAAATAATGTATGTGTATTTAAGTTGACAATGACATGTAGGCTTTCCTTATCTGTGTCAATAACGTTGACATTACATTTAATGTTTCTGTCTCATTGTGACGTGTTTCATTATCATCATCATCAACTTACTTCTTTGTAAAGTAGCACAGGGGTTCCCGTTTATGGTTTTTCCTATCTGTCTGTCCGTATGTCACTGTGCTTTTACCCAACATCTAAATGATCTACCTATATTGTCATGGCGTTAGAGTGTATGTTAGATATTTTGTTGTCGTCCTAGTATATAAAGCAGTACGAGTATTTGCTATGAAACTCCATAGCAAAAACCGCCTTTTGCCTGGAACTTAGGCAGCTTTTTGCTATGGAGTTCCATAGCTTTCTGCACTAGGACAGCCGCGTGGCCGCTCCGATATATATGGCAATTGTACGACTGTCATACTCGTATTGTCGTGACGTCCGACTCCATCCAAGGTCTTTACGACCTCAGAGCAATGCGGGTCGCGAGTCGCGACCTTCACCTCGTCGATCGAATTAGGAGAAACACGATTTAGCTTTGTTTTGTCTTTTCAACCGACTTCAAATAAAGGAGGAGGTTCTCAATTCGACTAGGTTTTTTTTTATGTTTGTTACCTCAGTACTTCCGACCGGGCGAACCGATTAATATGTTATATAAATAAATAAATATCTTGGGACATCTTACACAAGTGGACCTAGTCCCACGGTAAGCTCAAGGCTTGTGGTGAGGGTACCAAGCGACCAGACAGCCACGACCAAGGAACACATATTTGTGATAAATAAATACACAAATAATGCTCTCGTCGGGATTCGACCGCGGATTCTCCAGCTTCATAGGCAGGGTCACTACACTACCAACTACACTTGTTGATAGTGACTTGTCGCTCTTTAATTGACATTTTATTTGTATATAGGTTCCTTCTTACATTCAAGCTTTCAAGTACCTCAGAATTGGCACTATTACCATCGAAAACAAAACCTAAAAAAACAGTTTTAAGACAATACCTTTTATTTACATTATTAGCAAATGAGCATACATATCTTCGGCAGACGACGAGCAATGCTCAAGGCCGTCGCGAAGGTCTAAAGTCGAGTCAAGTTCAACCAGCTATCTCCCTCCCTCACGTGTTCTTTCATCGCGTGTCCCGCTCTACCGCACGTGCCTTCGAGGTCTGTATAGGACGTGTGCATTTTTATTTCGTGATGCAAAATTGCTTCGCCTGTCTATATTTAGATTTGTAAGTGTGCGCGGCGGTAAATAATTGTATCCGTAAGCTGCTTAACTATGTAGTAAATACTGAATGCAGCTAAACTGACTTTTTCTGTTTTTAATACAGATGGTGCCTTTTTTAGGCGCTAGTGCGAGAAGTGGCTCATTTTACGTCAGGTCCAAAACTTCGGAGGGCCATCTGTACTAAAAAACGTCGTACGAGACACGCGCAAAAATGAATTTCATGTTTTTCGCACTTGAGTCGTAA